>REGL01000293.1:150485-172716 GCA_004194395.1 Aurelia aurita complex sp. Pacific
GCCCAAACAGCAACTTTCATTTTGAAAAAAATACGAGAATCCTGTGTGATATCACCTTTCAAAAAACTGCAAAAGTCATCGTTTTGTTTACATTTTGACGACGGAGCCCCTTCAAAGCAATCAAATGATAATGCATCATTTTGGGACACCCGGTATATTAGTCTCCTTGACTTTGATACATTTATCTATTACAGGAGATTTGTTTACCTTCTTTTCTGGAGGATGTGGAGTGGCTCTTGGCCCTGGATCTACAAAGAAGATAACGAAACTAAAACTTAACCACATCTCGGAATTTCACAATTCTGTTTTTAACTACAGGATGCCCAAAAATTGTGCACAATTTCCTTCATCAAAAAATGAATAGTTTCTTAAGTTATGTACAAGAGTTTCTTAATTTTTGACGATCTGACAGTTGAGTTTCTTATAAGCGGTTTCTATGAAAATTATATGTGTATAGAAGCATATAAATTTACGTGATGAAAAATGAACATATGCATGGGGCAAATACTGACAGAACCGATAAGGAGTCGTAACAAATTTGAGAAAATTAGAGGCACGAAAGATTTTTAATGTAGAATTGTTACCTGAGGCAGAACTTTCCGGTCGTCCATTCACATCATCGCGAACAAAAGGTAGCCGTTCCTGAAAGTTGAATGAACCTTATAAACAAGACAGCAAATTAGGGTAGGCAAAACTATTGTTTAAGTGCCCAGATGCATTCTAATCATGGGATTTCCCCGATGGAAAAAATGAAGCGAAATCTATCTTCGAACGACATGAATCTCCCCAGCATAAATGCCCTAGTAAGTGAAATCTTGGCTGCAAATCGTGCAGACTCCCGGAAGAAATTCCACAGTTTACTCCCACGAAGATACAGTTCCTTGCAGAGAATTATGTCGTCCTCAGTAGAAAAATTGAAGCTCTCATTTGTCGACCACCGCACTTTCCAATGATGCTGAAATGCAGACTTTGCATATACTTTGTCAAATTTCAGCAATGAACGCATTCAACATTTAGAAGAATTGCTTACCGATGAATCAGTCTGGTTTCCTTTCGACCTTCTTCTGTTTTGTGGCAAAGCAATTGTTTCCTAGAACAAGACATGAATTCTTTATTTTGTCTGATCAGTTCTTTGGAATATGTTAAGGCCTCGCTGAGTTCTGAACCTAGAATAATGGTGTTGACAGTGGGCCTAAATACTATCAGTATAAACGCAAGTTTTTCAAGTTGGAAGCTTTCAAATTGCAACACTTTTGAGATATTCCGTTTAAGCACTTATTAAAAAAAATTTAACAGGATAATTCCTTTTTCGTTCCGACACAGGAATTCAAAATTTTGCAAACAAAACTAGGTTTGCTAGATCAGCCCATCCCCGAGGGGGCTATTTGACTTGGATGTGGATAGGGATGTGCTGCCCAAGACAAGATAAAAAGTTTTTTCTAAAGTTGTGCACTTTTTCCCACATTCAGCACAATAGTTATACACCATGCAGCTACAAAACTAAAGCATGACATGACATGACATGACATGACATGACATGACATGACATGACATGACATGACACGACATGACATGACACGACACGACACGACACGACACGACACGACACGACATGACATGACATTAATGAATGAATGAATGAAAAAATTAATGAATAAACAAATGAATACCCACGTCTATGCACAATTTCCAAGAAATCACATTCAAATAAATATTTATATACCAATTCTCCAGCAATCAAGACCCTTATTCATAATTCATAAAAATTTTCAAGAAAGCAAGACCCATGTTTACACCGAATCTTAAAAATATATACTCTTTTCCCAGTATATACAAAGTGTATCAAGTATATTAAGTAACCCCTCCCTGGATGTCAGCGCCAGAACCTAGATTAAGCCAATTCTACCAAGTTTGATCCAACCCCTAGCTCGGAGTTATCTAATCTGTTTCAAACTTCTCAGTGTGAATGCAGCACAAACCATCTCTGAAGAAGCAATAATTTCAATAACAATAAAGTCTTTCTTGTCTGGAAACGAAAATTTTGCGGATAACAAAGATTAAAAACAGTCTTGATGCTTTTTCAACAAAATACCTTGCTCCTGCTTTTTGGCTCAGCTTGTGTCAAATAATAAAATATTTTGAGTTAAGAAGTAAATATTATTTTGCTCGGGACCAGTTGTATCTAAAACCAGATGACTGCGGCTTGCCATATTCTATCGGGATTTCCAGGCGAAAAATCAAATTCATCGAATTGCGCAGCAATGACCTATCAGATTTTTGAAATGTCATCAATTATTGAATGATCAGAAAACCAAAATTAGGTAAAAAATTGTGCAATCTGCGTTATCTTTACGTTGTCGTGTAAAATGCTGATTAATGATTCATTCACGAATCCAAGGGTTGGATTTCTCAAGAACAATTTTCGATGTGGGAGAGGCAATTTCAAAGATGTGTCTGACAAACGATGGTATTGAAGATACGGAACACGTCTTGTTGGTCTGTCCTTGCTTTGATGCACACAGAAAAAACCTCCTCGCTGGAATCTATGTCTTATTACGACTACTTGGATATGTAAATCTTGCAAATGAAGCTTTATTACAACTTTTATTGTATGGTGATAAAAATGTTCCCAATTCACTCCACAGACATATTTTTGAGTTTACGCTATATTCTATCCATGAAACTGGTCGATTCTAGTGAAGTCCTAAAGTCCTTTATCCCATCTCTTCAAAAGCTACCCAGTTTGTTACTTGTTTGTAGCAATTATCCTGCAGTTAAGGTAGTTGCCACAAGATGAAACAAAATTATTTGCTCCCCGGGGTATCGCCTTCCTAGTATAGTAATCTCGTAGAGTAATTTTGTAAGCAGTGTGGCTTGTCATATGTATTGTAAAATTTTATTGGAATATCCATAAATATATACAAGGCAGAGTTAAACTTACCGTATTACGTTGAGTCCTAGCAATCGCTACCACCTACCTACCCATCCACCCTACTCGCTCACACCAATGCTTTTTTGCCTCATCACAAAACTCATACACCACTCAAAGCAAAGAAGCTTTATTCAACTTACCGTTGCTACTATCAGCTTTGTCGCCATGTTTACCAATCTCTGTTGCTCCAAAAGAGACACTTTTTCATCCGGGGCCCTTCGACCTACTTTTGCCTCCTTTCCAACTACCATATCAGAACGTTTCCTGCAAAAAAACATTTTCATACAATTTATTAAACATCAATATTCATAAAGATTGGGAAAGGAGAGATTAATCAACAGGAAAAGGAGGAAAATGATGCGAATGAAAACACCATTAATTTTGACACGGGGCAAATCATTGTAAGAAAAACGTACGAGATTTTAGGATTTGCCCTTTTTTGATTTTTTCTGAGATTTACAAACATTCTTTAAGATTTCAAAGACTTTTTGGCATCTTTACATTTTTAAGATTTTCTATATTTTGCAAAATTTTCACGATATTGTCAGATTTTTTGATGGCGATTTCTGAGATTTTCAAAGAACTATCGACATCTTTTTTGAAGATTCTTATCATCTGTAGGGGAAGAAATCTAGTATCTTTTAAAATTTGCGAAGATTTTCAGGATGTTTTTTTTATATTTCAAAGATTTTGTGAAGATTTTTGAGATTTTCAAGATTTTTAGAGTGATTTGAACCTCGACCTCTGAACTTTCATGCTCTCTCCAAAATCGATAAGAAGCATTAGCAGGAAAAGCATTTCCATGAGTTATCTATGACTCTAAAAAGAAAGAAAGATTCCCTGAGCTTGCAAGGTTTTCCAGTCCAAGCATTTCGAACAGGCCTTCAGGTTTTCCATATTTTCCGCGACTAATATCACAGCTAAAATTCATGTCGAGAACACAGTAAATCGTAAATCAACACAAAATTCGAGCATTCCCAAAGTAGCATGAAAGAAATAAACTGAAAAACATCTTACTTCCTTCTGGACGTGGACGTTTTCTTCGGCTTGAAGTATGCCTCGCTAGGCTGTGTTGCGCATTTTAGCTTAACCCAATTTGGCCTTGCGTAAGGTGAAATTTTTTTTGGCGTTATTTTATAATCATATTTTTGCATTGTCGATTCTATTCTTTTCTTCACTTGTTTTTCTCTCCCATGTAGTCCATCAACGGTTTTCATTTTCTGTAATTGTTGTTTTACATCTTTCTGTCGATAATAATGTTTGAGACTGCGATCGTGAAGACCTTCGTAAGCAAGGGACGATCCCTAAAAGAAGGAATAACAAGGTTTTGGTAAAATCTTCATTTTAGATGGCTACATAATTGTAGAGACGAATGAATGAATTTACTAATACTGGGTAGCATAGGTTCCAAATCTTTAAAAAGGATGGTGTAAAATTGAGTGACCTATTTCTTTGAATTGAATGATTTCAAAGAAACTTTAGCTATTTCTCTATAATTCTACCGTTGAATTTTTCTGAAATCTTCAATATTTTCAGAATTAGAGTGTTTTTCTTCTTTTTCAAGAATTCAAGAACAATTTTCAAAAAAAACTTAAAACCATCGTAATTTCTAAACTGTTTGACGCAACATGTAGTAGTTTCGAAGAAAACCATAGTTTATGAATGCCTACAATATGGTATCAAGCAAAAGTCTGTCACTCATCTGGTTTATGATTTAAAAATTTGATGACGTCCCATCCTTAAATGAGTTGATATGTAAGATACGCTGTAATTTCCAAAAATATTCAAAATTTCTGAAAAGTCCAACGGTAGAATTATAGATAATTATCTAAAGTTTCTTTCAAGCCATTCAATCAGAAGAGATAGGTCATAGAATTTTACACCCACCTTTTTACGAAGAGATAAATGTTTGGAACCTATGCCATACTGGGTGAGTAAACAAATGTATTCTCTGTTTGACAATACATTCGATTAAAAAAATTCCAACACCAGTCACTGAGTGAGGCATTAACACCATTTTCAGAATTCTGATATACTTAACAACGAATTCGGTTCTTCTCAAATGAAGAATTTGACCGAGGTATTGTTGATGATTTAAAGGAGTTCTGTAAGCTTAACTCCAAACGAACTATGACTTTCGTTCCCTAATTCTGGCAAATACCAGCAGATATACCTATTGCAAATGATATTCTCTATTGGTTTAAACTCCGTAGAATTATTCAGTGCAATCGGATGTTTCATGTCATCATTGTCAACGATCCTGGAGATACAGCAGCATTCCTAGCCACAGTTTTTAGATATGTTTTAGCCAAAACAAGCAATCGCCACTGCAGACTTAAGAAACTCTATGACACGCCCCCTGTGTTTACTAAAAATTGAATGCACACTGCGCAAAATAGTGTCTTGATTGAACTTTCAATTCAACTTTCGTTGACAACGATTTGGCCATTTGCTTCAATTTTTAGGCCCGTCTTTCGAGCAGGGAAGTTTGTCCTTAGATATCATTTTAAGTATAATGAAACTCTTGCGTACAACCAATTACAAAGTTGCAGTAGAACATGGCCTACACAGAGTTAAATTTGAGATGAATGTCGAATTCCAACTAACCGGCCTAAGTGCAGGCTGATTCCTCTCTGGACGATATGGTCCGGATAAATCAAAAGCATCTTCACGTCGTTCTGTATCCAAATAGAATTTCCTGAAAAGAAATGAATGAAGATTTTTATTGTGTAGCAATTCATCAAACCTACGTACACTGCAAGTTATTAAACTTTATCAAAGTATGTTATTAAAGTTTATAAAACTGAAAATCCTCTCTCTTCGGCAATTTGACTGTCTATTGGATTGGCTCTAATACAAGATGAGAATTAAAAAGCTACTATCTACCAAGTGAAACAAAATATGTTTAGATGTTTGAAAGGCTGTAATTTTCAAACCATTTATCAGGTTCCTATTAACCGCTAGTACATGTGTAAGGAATATATCAATTTAGATAAGACAATTTTGTTTACCAAAATCAGTCGTATCTTTCTCAAATTAGAAGCGATTGCATAAAAATGATTCATCTCGAAATCCTTCAACACAATCCTAAATTCAATTCAATTCAATTTTATTCGTAAAATACAAGCTGCTACAATGTACGATCAATCTATAATGAAAGTAAATGTATCCTACGCGACTCAAGTAAAGCATTGCTTATCTAGATTGGGCCTCTAAAGTAAATTTTGAAAAATAAGAATAAAAATAAAGTGATAACAATCAAAATTAGGCTAAGCTTAATCGTATAATGAGATATAAGGCGACTTGAAGATATCTAGATCTGTGAGCAGGGAAATGGATTATAAGATTATTAATATAGCATTTTTGCACTCTTTTTAGTTTAATACTTGCCAATGAAACTTTTCTTTAGTTTCTTGGCGAAGGCATTAGGGTTTGAGATACCTTTAACTGCAGAGGGAAGCTCATTCCACAAACGCGCTACTTTATTACCTATCATCTTATCACCCAGCATTTTGTTTACTCGAGAAATTTTATAGTCTGAAATTTAAAATCCTTGATCAAATTGTTACATGGTTTGAGAGTAACAAAATGTCAGACTGGTTTTGGCTCTCCCAGTATGTCACTGAACGTATACGTATGAATCTCCCAGGAGAAAAGCAAACAACAATTATGTAAACAAACAACGAAAACAAACTTTACATTTCTATCTGACAGTTCATCCAAAAAACTTCATTCCGCCATCAAACGTCAATGACTTGCGTGAACAAAAATTCAAAATGCTGCCTCTAAACTTTCAAACGACATCATCAGTTCAAAATTCACTCCCCAGAATTTGTCATCAATACAATAGTGATCACATTAGCTAAAATGTCACTTCAAATGTCCTTTCATTTGTTAAACCAACTTCTACTACTCCACGTAAACGCTCAGTTTCCTCGACTCAACTCACTATGATTCCAGACGAGAAGAAAATTTATGGAAATTTCCAGACGATGGAAATTGAGATAAAGAAAAAACTGGTCAAATTTTCACCTGTTTTTAAGTGCTCCTGGATAACTCGCCCACGATTCTCTGATCGACGAATCTGAACTTGAATCTATGTGCTCGGCGAGTATTTCGTTCACAAAGTCCATCATTACATTAGTCTTAAGATCATTTTAATTGTTATGTAGATAGCAGGCTTAACAGCACATAAAAATCGTATCTATAAGTCTGATAGTCCAACGCAAATATAACTAGCAAATATAGCTCTCGATTGACGGGGGTGGTCTCAACTATCGGTTTTTAAAGGTTAAGTGAAGGAGAAGTTGCGGTTTTAGCGCCAAGCGCTGGGATGACAGAAGTAGAGAAGACCTAATCGAGTCCGCAGACCCCTTGTCGTGACGCTCAAGTGGTTGGGCTCTACTTGGGATCGAACTCTGTTCACCTGAATGCTCTGGCTGCAAAGTCAAAGGATAACGCCACTGCGCCACAACATCTTCTAAAGAGTAAAAGCATTTTATTGACTTGTTTTCGGGGAAAGTTGGAACATGTTTCGACTTTACAAAAGTCGGCAAAATTCTACTTTATTTCTTTGAAATTTCTTCCTCTCCAGTAGTAGTAGCACCAAAGGCAACAAAAATCACTAATGATGATTATGCCAAATGATGCAAAAGTCTTGCAAATTATAGTTTGAAAACCTCATCCGGTAGTACAAGGCAGGCAAGTATACATTCATTACAACAGTGTTGCCTTAAGTGAAGAAAAAGCCAGAACGATTGCTGAAGAAAAAAGAAAGTGCTGTTTTTGAAGCAGCCATAGATCTGCAACCACTTGTCAGATTGACTTAAACAAGGTCTCAAACACTGAGATGAAGAATAGCCTTTTCAACTGTATAAACACAGCAACATTGAATTTACAGCAGCCGCACAAAAAAGGCGAAATTTCTTGGGACCCCTTTATGCTCACCAACAATAACAAGCCCCCAACATAATTTGCAGAAATCTTCCCGTCTTACAAGACTGATAAACGCTTCCAGTCTTCTGTGAAAACCTTCCGTACTTACGGTTTGTGAGAGTTGCTCTCGCATTTGAGCCCCCTGGAATATTTAGCTAAAACGAAATTCTACTTATAATAAAACATCTGCACATCTTAGAATTCAATTAAAACCGTTCTCAAGCAAAAAAACTAACAACGCAGCTATGTACTGGTTTACGCAAGATGTATTTGAATCATAAGTGGTTGAATTGTTCACTAAGTTAACAATTAAGTTATATTTCGTGGTCACAGACTAGCATAGTGTGCGAATTCTTAACAACGACACATATTAATCATTAAATAGCTTAGTGCTAAGTAGCTAGACGGTTTCTGTTGGTATTGACAACTGCTTTGTATTGATTTGATAGCTTAAGCTATATGTGATATTTAGGTTGACAGACTTCGTTACCAGATCTATGAGAAAGAGCTCCGTGTTCCTGGTAGCATCTTCCATTTACCGGACGAGCAAAACAAGAATTTGAGGCCTGCTTTGTATTGATTTGATAGTGTAAGCCATGTCTGATATTTACGTTGACAGACTTTCTTACCAGATCTATGAGAAAGATCTCCTTGTTGCTGGTAGCATCTCTTTTTTGCCCGATGACTAAAACAAGCAGTCGAGGTCTGCTTTGTATTGATTTGATAGTTTAAGAACAATGATATTGAGGTTGACAGAGTTTGTTACCAGATCTCCAAGAAAGGATCTCCTTTGTCCCTGTTAGCACTGCCTATTTTTCGGTATTATCCCCGTTTGCGAACGATCATAAATTACAGTAACCTGCTTTATATTTCGAAAAAGGAAAGGTCACAATACTAGCGTCGATCATGGGATCGAAGATGCAGTGACAAATGAATGAAGATGTTTGCAGGCAGAAAATACCACAACCTGATGAATAAACAAAACAAAAACAAAACAAATAAACAACAGCAAAATGTGTGTGGATTTATAGGATGTCGTGTTTCTGTCAACAAACTTACTTTTTCATATTTTTCATATTGACTTGATAAGCAAACTCTGACAGCAAAGCAAACTCAATTTCTAACAAATCAAACTATTTGCCTTCAGGCAGTCAGGAAGAACATAGGTTCCAAATCTTTTAAAAGGCTGCTGTAAAATTCAATGACCTATTTCCTTGACCTGAATAACTTCAAAGAAACTTTAGCTATTTTGCTATGTAAACCTTCAATATTTTCAGAATTAGAGTATTTTTCTTCTTTTTCGAGAATTCAAGAAAAAAATTTAAAGAAAACTTAAAACCGTCATAATTTTTACACTGTTTGACACAGCATGAAGTAACTTCCAAGAAAACCATTTGCATATAAATGTCTACAATATGGTATCAAGCAAAACTTTGTTACTATTCTGGTTTTGTGATTTAAAAATTTGATGACCTCACATCCTCAAATGAGCTGAAATGTAACATATGCTGTAATCTAAAAAAATATTCAATATTTCTGGAAATTCCAATGGTAGAATTATAGATAGGTAGCTAAAGTTTCTTTAAAGCCATTCAGTTAGAAGAAATAGGTCATTGAATTTTACACCTACCTTTTTATGCAGATATAAAGATTTGGAACCTATACCATCAGGAAGATATTAACAAGGTGACGGCTGAAAGGAGTCAGGAAATCCAACCAGATACCTTCTACTGCATTTAAACATGGTCATAATACAAATCATCACAACACAGCCAATGCCTGTAAAATCAGAAATCGAAACGCAAAATAGCCAATTAATATCATATTTCAGTTCTGTGTTCTATCTTCTCAAAAACTAGTACCTTTTTCAAGTTTATAACTTTATATTTTGTGTAGCATCATTATTTTGAGATAGAGTGACGTAAAAGAAAACTTCAAGGTAAACATTTGTAGAGGTTAGACCAAATTTTTCGAGGTAAGTGATTAGTTTTCTGATATCATTGCTGACTACATTTAGTGTTATTTCCAAAGTGACATGCAGGACCGTCGAGAGGGGGGGGGGGTAGCCAGGGTAGTTACCAGGGGGCCCGGGGCATCTGGGGGCCCGCAAGAAATAAGTTATGTATTTTTTCTTTGTTGTAGTTTTCTTTCAGGAACTTTCTCAGGCCTGTGGGCCCACTGAGACTGTAAATAAACCTAAAAGCAGCGTTTTGCCAATGCATAGGAGGGCGTGGCCCAAGGATAAAAGGGCGTGGTCCAAAAAATTTTCCTGCCCCTTTGGTGCCGGGGGCCCCCACTCCTGCCCTAGCTCTGGGGCCCGACCACTCTCTCGACGGCCCTGGTGACATGTCCTAGTACCAGGAAAAGTTAGCGATATCCATTTTTTGTGAAACAAGGAAAATGTTCTCAGTGATGGAAAATCAATATCTCTAATATTAATTTTAAGAACTGTAACATTGTATTTATGCTTACTGTTCTGCTGTGAATACAATAGAGATATTGGTTTTTCAATTTCCTTCTGATGTCAGGCTCTGGCTCTCATGGTGCTGTTAGTACTAACAACAAGTATGCAGTCCCCAGATAAAATCAAGGGGGGCAGCCTTAAAAAATCCATTGCTTACCAGCATTTTTGCCTAACTGGGGTGGATTTTTGCCTAAAGAAAGCTAATTTTTCTTTGTAATTTTTTCAATGATGGGGGGTTGCCACCCTCCCAGCCCCCTCTGGCTTGTACACTTATGGTGCTAACTTTTTTGGAAAACAGAAACAAGCAACTTACAATCTTTTGGCAACAGCCTTTGCAACATCATCTGAAGTCATGCCTGCCAGCAAAACCAACAGAGAAGAAAAATTGCCTTGAGAGTGTTTTCAAATCTTTTACTAATTTCAGGATCCCCAAGTGGTTCCCAAACAACCACGCTGACAATGAGCAAATGTCTGCAAATATCCCCTCCAAATCTTATCTCTGGGTCCGATAAAACCAATCGTGTTTCTTTAACAAATCTCCATCCATGGTTGCAACAGCTCTTTGAGGAACCCTTTGAACAAGATCACCAATTTGGATGGAGGCGGATACGAGATACGTGAAGTGAAACACTTTTAATTCATTCGAGGCAAACCTCCAAAGAGAAGCAGTGAGCTGGTTGTAGGCTGAGAATGAGCAATGGTCCCCTCCAAATCTTATCACTGGATACGATAAAACCACTGGTGTTTCGTTAATAATTCTTCACGCACAACTTGAACAGGTCTTTGAAGAATCCTTTAAACAAGATTAACAGTACNAATCTTATCACTGATACGATAAAACCACTGGTGTTTCGTTAATAATTCTTCACGCACAACTTGAACAGGTCTTTGAAGAATCCTTTAAACAAGATTAACAGTACACAAGCGAGTTAAGTACAGCGAATGCTTTGATTTTCTTGGTGCAGCTGTTCTGCCCGCCATCTCTTCCTTCCCAACTTTGCTTTGATACTAATTGCCGTTGTTGTTGTGTATCCAAGGGCTGTAATTTATTCAGTATCATGACAACGCGCCACCACAGCAACGCTTGGTAACTGCGGGTAACAGGAGACCCCGCCTGCGAATTTTTGTCTTTGACCTGTTTTGGGGAGTCAAAACAGAATCTATGAACCATATCACTGGAAGCACATTATTTAATTATGTTCTCCAAAGAGATGCAAAAGTTCAAGATGCCACGCATGAGACGGTCATAACATGGATGAAGATTTTTATCTCGGATTGCCACTGCTGCAATGACATTATATCCTGGAGCATGGCAATGAAAAAATGAGAAGATCCTTAAACCTGCTGGAAATTCTGAATGTTTTGCTAAAAACCAAAAACCCCTAAAAAAGTTTTCTTTTCATCCTGAATCCCCAAAAAATCTGGCTGGTCATGGCGAGCCTCGTGATCAAGATGAGATTGATATATTATTGAAGATGAACATACTAGGCCATATGGATGGTAGGCCTGACTTGTTTCATTGGCATTGTAGATGGCACGTTGTTTTTATGAAGTGAATCATCGTATCCTTTCGATCATCAAATCACTAAATCTGTATCTATTTATGGACAATGAAAGACAAAATATTTTCAACAGGAGAGAGTCATTTCTTTGAATGCAAACAAGAAGGCAGAACGTTAACAACTTGATTTGGTATTTGATTGGAGACCCCTAAAACGAAAGGTCCAACCATCTTGGCTCTCATTGATTTATATGGCCTGCCGTGCGAGGAAAAGCTGATGTCTGCATTATTTACTTGATAGTTTCATATAGTGGCTGGACAGTCACTGTATTTGCTGTATGTAACCTACTTCCATATCAATCAATGTCTCGTCATCAGACATCAATAATGTCGAATAATAAAAAGAAGGGTGGAAAGAAGAGGAAAACAGCTGGGATATTTGGAGTCAGATCAGTCATAATGAACAATTCATCATCATCAGATAGCTCAGATTCCGATTATCTGCCTGATTTTGAATCGGAAAATGAGAAACAATGCAACAAGAAAAGAAAAGATATTGCACCAAAAAATCAGGGAAGAGACACAGCAGCAAAGAAAAGCATCAAAAGAAGATTGAAAAATGGGACAAAATCCACAGAAGAAAAAGCTACTGATTCTAAAATGATGAAATTTCAAGGAAAGAATGCTAACTGGAATTCCATGCCCTTGGAAATATTGGTGAAAATTTTCACTTTGGTGCTTGGCGAAAAATGTGAAATTGAAAACTTACCAAGGTGATGATAAAATAACACTGCAGACTGACATTTTGCAATTTCGTCAGTATGAACTATGTGTAGCAATGGAAACTCAGCCCCATTTTGTTTTGGGGTAAAAGCTATGAGAAATTTTGGAATAATTTTTTGTATAAATTCACAAGAAAGTCTCGTACACATTGCTGCTGACAAAAGTGAAAGAAGAAGTGATATGATGTAATTTTCCATGGGACTTTAATTGTCAGTATTTCAAAAGAAGGTCAGTAGGACCAAAAAGATGAAATTCCCATGCAAAATTAACAAATCAAAATTTACATTTAATTTCTAGATTTAAGAAGGTATGCAAGCAATGGCAACATGCCTCCCAGCACCCTTCGCTTTGGAAAAAGCTTGATCTGTCCTTCATGGCAAAGTCAAGTAAAGCCAATGACAAAACTTTACAAAATCTTGCAAGTCAATACGGAGCACATATCTTGGAACTTGATGTGAGCAATTGGAAAAAGCTAACTGACAGGGGATTAATGGTAAAAATCCCTTTAATTTTTCTGTACCCGACTCGTTGTTATTACTTTGTTGAGGCACCCTTGGGACTGGAAAAAGCACCCCCTGCTTATTAATTTTTTATACAACACAGTGTGTTGAACACACAAGATTTCAGACGTTTTTCTCCTGCTGATTACAGGAAATTTTCCTCCCAACCTCCCCCCCCCCCTTATTCTTTTCCAGACTGAAAAAGTATTTATCTGTAGCAAAGGCCTCATAAGAAGTAATGTATGTAAAAAAGTTTTATTATATCATTAGTCACTAATATATTGAAGAATTCTACACATTGATAAGGTACGGAGATAAAATGAGGAATGAAAGCCTGTAAGAATTCTCAAAAGGATTCTTAGAAAATTTGAAAAGGAATTTTAAAACAAGAAAGCACTCGTGCAGAGCATGTGCTGTACTACAGTGTCTACAGTAAATATTGTCTTGTGTTAGATACTGTAGAATGCATTTCTTTTTCAAGACAAGTTTTCAACAGATTATTCCAAGAAAAGAGCCTTAGTCATAATTTATTTTTGAGTGGTGCCTTATNGGATTCTTAGAAAATTTGAAAAGGAATTTTAAAACAAGAAAGCACTCGTGCAGAGCATGTGCTGTACTACAGTGTCTACGGTAAATATTGTCTTGTGTTAGATACTGTAGAATGCATTTCTTTTTCAAGACAAGTTTTCAACAGATTATTCCAAGAAAAGAGCCTTAGTCATAAAATTATTTTTGAGTGGTGCCTTATATACTGTATCAAGAAGATTTCTGATTTAGAAGACTTCAAGAAGACTTCTGATTTAGACATTCTACTTTATATTGAAGTTGCTGTGTTTTTTCATAGGCCATTGCAGAGATGTGTCAAAATTTAAAAGTGTTAAACGTGTCTAGCTGTACAGATAATAAGAAAAAAGAAAACTGCATAACTGCAAATTCAATCATTGAAATAATTGATAAATGCAATATTACCAGCATTGATTTGTCATGGTTGCAGGTTTGTAAAGATTCTGTTTAAAAATGCACCAAACTTCTTTCTGAAAGCACAAAGCTGAATTTTGCAACGAAAACTTCTGCCTTCTGTGGCTTGAATTAAGTCCTTTGTCACTGCATATTGATCCATTGAGTACAGCCCTTGCACACATTAACATGGTTTGCGTGAATAGGAATCCTTGTTTAGAGAAATTTACCGTAGTTCATCATATGGCTCACTAATTTTTATCATAATGTAAAGATTCCTTGTCATGTTAGTGTGTGCACAAGCCTGTACTGTATAAAGCATGGATTATTTTGGTGTCTGTTTTCCATCACTCAGGTGTTTTGAAAGTACAATCAACATTAGATGTAATCAACAATAAATGTACAGTAATTTGACTTGTAGATGATTCCAAAGTCTAGTATGGTTATGCAGAGGTTAATGGAAAGACGAGGAGAGCATCTTCT
Organism: Aurelia aurita complex sp. Pacific; assembly: GCA_004194395.1. Lineage (NCBI taxonomy): Eukaryota > Metazoa > Cnidaria > Scyphozoa > Semaeostomeae > Ulmaridae > Aurelia > Aurelia aurita complex sp. Pacific. The sequence continues at coordinate 165,041 of REGL01000293.1, forward strand.
GAATATGAATTTGTGTGGCTGTCCTGTGAGATCAACTGTTCTCAATAGCATCATGGTGAGCTCATTTCTATTACCTTCATTGATAATTTTGTGTTTCAGGATCTCTCAAAATACTCTGTGACTGGGTTCGTCTTTTAACCTTTGTCTTTGACTCTGTTAATGAAACTTCACCTGGTTGCTTTCACAACTTCTTTCTACTCAACTCATCTGTTCATCAGTATTCCACTAGACAGGCCAGTCAAGGTGATCTATACTTATCTCAAATGAACAGTCTTCGATATGGTCTAAAGTCAATTCGATATCTTGGTGCTAAATTTTGGAATTCATTACCTGTGGAACTCCGAAATGCTCCATCGAAAATATCATTCAAAAAGCAACTGAAAATTTACTTGCTGAACAAGGCCAATCAATAATTCTGAACTATTTTTGCGTGAAAATCAAATGCGTATGTTTCTTGAATTATTCAAATGCAACCATAATCATTTAAAATTATCATATGATAGGGGGGGCTCTCTCCTCGATTAGTTTACCTATTGAGAGAGCTCCTCTTTTAAGTAATTCACTCCATACAATTTATCCCATTTCTCTGTATTTGTATATTGTATTAATTTTCCGTATCAATGTATTAATTTCTGTAATATCTTATTTCCTTGTAGTTTAGTTATCTGTTAGTAGAGTAATTTATAAATTATATGTTGTGAATTTAAAATATATGAACTGAACTCATCTGGGCTGGCTATGGTTATTTAGGCAATTCTTTTCACAGACACGAGAGCACTGTTTTCATTGCTGAAGGGGCACTTCTTGAAAATAAAGGACACTTTTTTGTCTATCGTAAAAACCTTGGGGGCACGTGCTCCCAGTGCCCCAGTTCCTACATATATGGCTGTAATGCTGGTACTACATACAAGTGGGGGAGGAACAAACAAGTTTTAATTCTCAATGCCATCAAAATGCAATGAATGTTAATTACATACTGAGGATAAAGTGACCCTAAGAACCAGTTTTTCAATAACTTTCTTTTGGGATAGTGGATTGCCGTAAAGTTGTGGTGGCGGTTTAGGGTGATATAATATATTTAGGCCGATTTAACCAGCAGTGCTAGTTGACGAAGTGATTCCGTAAACATGTATGAATTGAAGAATGTTATGATGGCAAGTAGCAGTTTTTAAAGTCCCTATCATACCGCACATAATAGATATTTATCTAAAAGGTGGCGGTTCATATGATGGTACTCTTTAGTAGTTTGATAAGTGGTGATGGTGTTGCCTTTTAGAGAATGATAAGTTTGGGTCTTTTGTTTTTAGTTTTGTAATCCTTTCTTCTTATCTCTAGGCATTTTGCCCCAATCTGCGGACTCTTGACATTTCTAGGACTGAAATTAGACACATCAATGTGAGAAAGCTACAGGTAGGAATACCTCTTACACGTTTTTTTCATAAGAAACTGGTTTATAAGAAACTAGTACTACGATGACCAAAAATTTAAGAAACTCTAGTACTACGCTCAAGAACAGTTAAGAAACTCTAAAACTTTTTTCTGTATGTCTCTCTCATTCTATTTCTTTCTAACAAAAGGAATGGGAAGACTTACCCTGAAGGTGTCTACTATTGATTGGCTGATGTAAAACATGGCATCATCATATGATACCTGAGTCATACCGAAACCAGAAAACTGACTGATACCTGAACGTCATAGGAAGATGTAGGGGAAGTGAAACTGCTGACTATCCCTATCAGGTGATAGGCCTAAGATCCCTCCTCTAGATTCAACCTATGCCAAACCCTCAATGATTTAGACTCACATTTGAGCAAGCCAAAATGCCCACCAAAATTAAGAAACTTTTAGTACTACACTCTTTTTTTTTATAAGAATATTGTTTATAAGAATATTCAGGCTCAGAATCATCCAAATTTTAAGAATATTATAAGAATATTGCTCAGCCTCAACTCGCATATTTGTGTCTCAATTTCCAGCAGTTTCCTGTTTTGTGATGTTCATAACATTCTTATTGTTACATGTGCTTAAGCTTTTCTTTCGTTCGACCATTTCTTCATAATGATATGACAATTCTTTGAACAATGTTCCCCTAAAACCATGTCAGATTTGAAAAAATAAGAATACTCTAAGAATATGCTAAGGCTCAAAACGAAAAATTTCTTAAGAATATTGAGGCTGGAAAAAATTTATAGTATTCTTATAAAAAAAAAGAGTGTATGTGCTGATCTTAGTTTCTTATAAAAAAAACGTGTATTTGTATCTTTGTCTCAAAACTCTTAGAATGATATACAATTTGAATAAGTAGCTGTCAGGCATCTCTTCTTAAATTGATGCAAACTTTTCTTAAATTTCAGATGAGTTTTCCAAACCTAGAAGAGCTTTACATGTCCAGTGTGGAATTTAGAAATTTCTCTTGGAAGGATGAGGTACTGTAAAGTTGACATGTGCACACTCGTAACGGAATGTTACAAAGTTCAGGTCACACATATTTTAGAATTCTACTACATAGATACAATACAATAACACTAACAAAACGTAAGAAAGTTTAAAGCAGTTTACTATTATGGAGAGTTCAGGAGAGCTGTCTGCAGCTCACCTGCAGTATGCGAGGGAAACGTGGTTGGGAATGAGAATTATGGCTCTCCGCAGATTGCCAATAGACCTTTTAGCTATTCTATAAAAGAGCCTGGATCGAACGTTATTTTTATACATTTTTATACGCGGCATTCGATCGAGTGGCGTTAGAACTTCTATCACTGTTGTGCACATTCGAAAATTCTACAACATGTAGCAAAATAGCGTTCGATTCTGATTCTTTTCAGAATAGCTAAAAGGTCTATTCTGCCTTTCCTGTCATTCTCTCTCGACGGGGCGGAAATACTTCACAGAGGAACAAGCCAAACATTCCTATCTCTTACCATTGCTTGGATATAAGTGGATTTTTTACAGTTATTTTTCTGTGGCTTGGAAGAAGCCACCAAACAGACTACAGAAAACAATAAGCCTGTTTTTTATAATTTGGTGACGGAGCCCCTTCAAAACTTTCTTGTCCTTCATATATTCTTGCTGGCTAAAGTGCTGCTCCTAAAGCTGTTTGCCCTTCTACTTCCATGGAAATTATTGACAGAAGAAACAAGATTGTTTTGCATAGATTTCTGTTCTTTTTGTTTAGGGAAACGATCCATACTTTGAGAAGCTAGCTGCATTGAGTGTTGTCGATTCCAACCTGTCAGCACCAATCTTGCATCGGTAAGCTGTTAGATTTGTTCGAGGATCTTCAAGAATCGTTCCTATGCTACGTTTTTTATTCTGTTTAGGATGTAACTAATTTTGATCCAGTTAGTAATGCATTCTGCATGAAGAATCAAAATGGTTAAGTTTTTGAGCCAGTTGCATGAGAGTTGGCAAATTAGCTTCCTATTAACACTGTGGGGCGGGCTGCGGTTCCAATGACAATGTGTGACGAGAATGGTGAAGGGTTTGATGAATGGTACTGGGGTGCTGGCCCCTATGATAGCACCTGGTACTGATAACTTTGGTACAAAGTGCCCGTAGGAATTATTGTGGTACCGGCAACATCTTTTGAGAATTAGAACATGGAAATTATCGATTTCTTTATTTGGATTTTTCTGTAATTTTCTATGTAAGGTGATACTTTTTTCTGGTCCAGCGGTCCTTGGTGCTGACCTTAAGGGTACTGGGTACCGGGAATGTTGGTACCTGTTACTTCTTTGGTACTGTGGTACATTTTAACTTTCATCATCCTTGACCAGTGCCAGATGTAGCTACAGTGCAGGCTTTAGATACAGTAACAATATCATCCTGCCTAAGACTGTTTAAGAATTCTTGTCCAAAAATTCCTGCACTCTTTCATACCTCTTAACGAATACTTGTCTGCATTTGGAGAATCTTTAAAGATGTTGATTTGCCCAAGACCTTTTTTAATATGTTATTGCGTTTCAAACGCAAGATTATAGGATTCGTATTTCTTTTAGGTTATTGAAAAATGCAAGTAAATTGAAACTGCTCGATTTACGATGCTGTAGAAATTTTACAGGAATGCACACTGTAACGGTAAGAGCAGATGAAGTATTTTCATATCTATTGAAAAATTGGAGGATTACTTCAATCTCTTGCAGTGAAAAATGAAAATAAGATGAAGAGGACGGGGAAGGGGAAGATGCCTAGCCTACGTGTAGACCCATTATCCACCTGGAGAAAAGGGTCTACGAATTAATGAGCGAAAGCTTGCTACTACAGTTCCAGGTTTCTAGAACTTAATTTATGCAGCCTTTGTTTAGATAGGTTTCACACAATATTTGAATAGCGGATTAACATAATTAATTGAGCAGACGTAGCAAGCTTTATCTCTTTATTTCGTAGACCCTTTATTCTGTAGGATAATGGGTTTACTCGTAGGCTAGAAGATGCCCTTCTTTTTCCTTCTCTCTAAAATTGTTCCTTTTTCTATTGGTCCATTCTTCGTTGCCAGAGACTCTGGTACGNAAACTTTTACTACTAAAACACCGAAATTTTCATGCAAAATTAAGAAACTTTTAGTACTATGTGCTGATCTTAGTTTCTTATAAAAAAAACGTGTATTTGTATCTTTGTCTTAAAACTCTTAGAATGATATACAATTTGAATAAGCAGCTGTCAGGCATCTCTTCTTAAATTGCTTGAAACCTCAAAATTGATGCAAACTTTTCTTAAATTTCAGATGAGTTTTCCAAACCTAGAAGAGCTTTACATGTCCAGTGTGGAATTTAGAAATTTCTCTTGGAAGGATGAGGTACTGTAAAGTTGACATGTGCACACTCGTAACGGAATTTTACAAACTCTGTAGAACTATCAAGGATGTCATGTTATTGTTAGCGTGCCTCAGTTGGGCTATTCCTATCACGAATCACGAATAAATAGACGACAGAACGAGAGATCACAAAGAGAGCTCAGGTCAGTTCTGTTCAGGTCACACATATTTTAGAATTCTACTACATACAACACAATATAACACTAACAAAACGTAAGAAAGTTTAAAGCAGTTTACTATTATGACTATTATTGAGAGTTCAGGAGAGCTGTCTGCAGCTCAACTGCAGTATGCGAGGGAAACGTGGTTGGGAATGAGAATTATGGCTCTCCGCAGATTGCCAATAGACCTTTTAGCTATTCTATAAAAGAGCCTGGATCGAACGTTATTTTTATACATTTTTATACGCGGCATTCGATCGAGTGGCGTTAGAACTTCTATCACTAATTGTGCACATTTGAAAATTCTACAAAATGTAGCAAAATAGCGTTCGATTCTGATTCTTTTCAGAATAGCTAAAAGGTCTATTCTGCCTTTCCTGTCATTCTCTCTCGACGGGGTGGAAATACTTCACAGAGGAACAAGCCAAACATTCCCATCTCTTACCATTGCTTGAATATAAGTGGATTTTTTACTGTTATTTTTCTGTGGCTTGGAAGAAGCCATCAAACAGACTACAGAAAACAATAAGCCTGTTTTTTTATAATTTGGTGACGGAGCCCCTTCAAAACTTTCTTGTCCTTCATATATTCTTGCTGGCTAAAGTGCTGCTCCTAAAGCTGTTTGCCCTTCTACTTCCATGGAAATTATTGACAGAAGAAACAAGATAGTTTTTCATAGATTTTCGTTCTTTTTGTTTAGGGAAACGATCCATACTTTGAGAAGCTAGCTGCATTGAGTGTTGTCGATTCCAACCTGTCAGCACCAATCTTGCATCGGTAAGCTGTTAGATTTTTTCGAGGATCTTCAAGAATCGTTCCTATGCTATGTTTTTCATTCTGTTTAGGATGCAACTAATTCAGATCCAGTTAGTAATGCATTCTTCGTTAAGAATCAAAACGATTAAGTTTTTGAGCCAGTTGCATGAGAGTTGGCAAATTAGCTTCCTATTAACACTGTGGGGCGGGCTGCGGTTCCAATGACAATGTGTGACGAGAATGGTGAAGGGTTTGATGAATGGTACTGGGGTGTTGGCCCATATGATAGCACCTGGTACTGATAACTTTGGTACAAAGTGCCCGTAGGAATTATTGTGGTACCGGCAACATCTTTTGAGAATTAGAACATAGAAATTATCGATTTCTTTATTTGGATTTTTGTGTAATTTTCTATGTAAGATGATACTTTTTTCTGGTCCAGCGGTCCTTGGTGCTGACCTTAAGGGTACTGGGTACCGGGAATGTTGGTACCTGTTACTTCTTTGGTACTGTGGTACATTTTAACTTTCATCATCCTTGACCAGTGCCAGATGTAGCTACAGTGCAGGCTTTAGATACAGTAACAATATCCTCCTGCCTAAGACTGTTTAAGAATTCTTGTCCAAAAATTCCTGCACTCTTTCATACCTCTTAACGAATACTTGTCTGCATTTGGAGAATCTTTAAAGATGTTGATTTGCGCAAGATCTTTTTTAATATTACATTGCGTCTCAAACGCAAGATTATAGGATTCGTATTTCTTTTAGGTTATTGAAAAATGCAAGTAAATTGAAACTGCTCGATTTACGGTGCTGTAGAAATTTTACAGGAATGCACACTGTAACGGTAAGAGCAGATGAATTATTTTCATATCTATTGAAAAATTGGAGGATTACTTCAATCTCTTGCAGTGAAAAATGAAAATAAGATAAGAGGACGGGGAGGGGAGGGGAAGATGCCCTTCTTTCTCCTTATCTCGAAAATGGTTCCTTTTTCTATTGGTCCATTCTTCGTTGCCGGAGACTCTGGTACGTCATGGCAGGCTTGTTGCAAAGCCCAAGGAATTTACTTTAAAATGTTTGCAAATGCTGATCAATATGGAGCTAAACAGCATCTTTTTCTTGACATTTTAAGAAGCAGTTTTCATCTTGTCGAAAGCTCGCTTCATTGATGTAGGTTTTTACTTGAAAGGAAATCGGTGGTTAAATTTTCGGGAAATATTACCCTATCTAAGCAAGGGCGCCTACCTTGTAGGAAGTGTGTTCATTCCCATTACTGTACCCGTGACCCAGTACACAGAGTGACCCAGTTTACAGAGTAATTGGTGTCCTGTGACCCAGTCCTGTTAATCTGTGTATAAGGATTTTCAAATTCTAACGTCTGGTAGTGTTGACTAATAAAAGATCACGCTGTCTGGTTCCCTGTGGCCGACTCGTATAACAGTTGATCTTGTATTACATCAACACCGGAATTTGAAACCACAAAGTTATTCATACGTCATCTTGACCTTGACAGGACTGACTCTGTGTACTGGGTCACAGGACAACAATTACTCTACCTACAAGGTAGGCGCCCTTGATCAGCATATAGGTTCCAAATCTTTAACTCAGCGTAAAAAGGTGGGTGTAAAATTCAATGATCTATTTCTTCTGATTGAATGGCTTGAAAGAAACTTTAGATACTTATCTATAATTCTACCGTTGGACTTTCCAGAAATTTTGAATATTTTTCAAAATTATAGCGTATTTTACATTTCAGCTCATTTTAGGATGTGACGTCATCAAATTTCTAAATCATAAACCAGATGAGTGACAGACTTTTGCTTGATACCATATTGTAGGCATCCATAAACTATAGTTCTCTTCGAAATTACTTCATGTCGCGTCAAACGGTTTGGAAATTACGATGGTTTCAAGTTTTTTTGAAATTTTTTCTTGAATTCTTGAAAA
>REGL01000293.1:173662-186238 GCA_004194395.1 Aurelia aurita complex sp. Pacific
TATTGGGGTGGAGGCGACAAAAGGCGCTGGGGATGAGGCTTACTTTTCGCCGGTTTTTTCCGGAGCCGACTGTCATTTGGAGGGAAAGTCTTGAGCCATGTAACATTTTTTGCTGGTGCGCGCACCCTTGTGCGAACGAAAGTTAAGTACCTCCCATTGGGAGCGAGGCTGCCTTTAGAGAACTCCTGGATGAATTTTCCATTTTCATAACCTTTCACCTGCTTTTTATTTCAGTGGGGAAACTCATTGATTGAGCTGGACTTAAGCTGGAGTGATGCTTTGAGCAATGAAGGATTGAATGATATTGCAATGGGGAATGCTCAAATGTGTAAACTTGAGAAGCTTAACCTAACAGGGACGAGAGTCGAAGACGAAGGTGTAAGGTGAAGACAGTTATTTTTGAAAATAGCCTTAAATAACGGACTCATCATATTAAACCCATAAACGCAACAAAAGTACCGAAATCATTAGAAAGACGACTGTTAACTCCTGTAAAAGAACAACAACCAAAATAAACATGTAACAAAAGAAAAACTGTTAAATCCTGTAAGACAAAACCGAATTAATCTTAAAACCTGAAAGGAAAGAAATGAGTTAGTAACTCACCAGTAACTGCTGAAAAGATCAACGTGAAATCACCAAATACGCGTTTCATCGCACTCTCGCCAGTTTGGTTCGTGCGAAGAACAAATTAACAATGAGACAGGCCACTTTTATTAGCAGGCGAACAAAAGAAATTGAAAATCAAAGTGGCTTGTTTTATTGTTAATTTGTCCTTCGCACGAACCGCTTGTGTGTAAACTAAGCCATTGCTAACTCACTTTGCGCAAAGTAATTGATAGCAATCTCTATGAAAAGTGTTGAACAGGGATTGATAACAATCTCTATGAAAAGTGTCGAACAGGGATTGCACTTTTCGTTTTTCCTCTCAAATTTTACCAGATGGACACTCTTTTCTAGCAGGTCTATTTTAAGGAAAATATTTTTAGATTCTTCAAGACGAAATCCAAGTTCAAAAACTGTAAAAGGATCTTCAAATTGAGGTCATGTCATCCATGCATTTGATGCCATTCTTTTTGTTTTTCTTGCAGGTATTTGATATCCATATGCCCAAAGCTTGCTCTACTAAACCTGACATCGTGTAAGGGTGTATCAAGGGGATACAAACACGAACACGACAAGTACAGTATTGATCAAATGCGGACTGGAAATAACGGTAAATTTGATGGAACGTGATTTGTCAACAGGTGACGGAACGAGTGACCATTAATTAACCTTTGAATGTAATGATGCACGGTTGAAAATAAACCTTTAAATGTAATGATTGTGATGGGAAGACTTGTTGCTACAGCAAATCTTCAAAAAAGACAGTGGAAAACTATATTACCTCTTTCGCGGCATTGAGTGGCTTGAAGCAAACTTCTTTGGTAGTCTACTGTAATTCTTGATAAAAGTAGATCGGCATAAAAACATAGCTTTGGAAATAGGATTTGCAACAAATGTAACGCGGAACGTGCGTTGTTTTGAGGATGAGGTCCATCTGCTACTCGACTGTAGTGCATACGAACATTTAAGGCGACAATACTTGAGTCAGGAAATCAGGCAAATAATTAACAATCAAAAGGACAAAGATGAAGCATTCAGACCAATGAAGACCCAGGCAATAGTTTATTTCTTGCAAAATATTTAAAAGAAGCATTTAAAAGCAGAATGGATATTAGCTAAGGGAGGTTTCATCTGTCCATTCACCCCAAACTTCGTTCATTTGTTTCTCGTTACTGTTCGCCGTTTGTTTTTACTTAGTTATAACTTATGTTCGTAGATTTATCTGCAGTTTATTCATAGATATAGCTTGCAGACACCATGTACTTCTGGTATAGTGACATTGATTGAAAAAACTTCCATTATGGAAATATTTGGTATCTTGATTAATTTTAAAATGACGAAAAAATTTAAAAATTTCCAGAGGGAAATTCAGTCTCCACTAATAGGAATCGATAAGAAAGAATGCACCACCTTTTGTCAGTGGCCCAAGGTTAATGTTAATATTTGCTGTACCGAACCAGTATTATGTTTTTAAAAGTAAATAATAATTAGATTTTGATACAAACGAGAATATATTTACATGCACTATGTATCTACATTTTAGTCGTCAATACAGGTCTAATATTTTGCTGATTGATTTGTTCCAGTTCTCAGTCCATCTCTCTTCGTCTTGCTGCAGTTTCTTCGCTTCTTCTTCGATATCCTCCATGCCTGATTTGAAAATGCTGCAGCATTGCTATAGAAAAGATTGGTTGAATTAAAGGGGCTCTACAACNGATTAATTTCAAAATGACGAAAATTGAAAATTTCCAGAGGGAAATTCAGTCCCCACTAATAGGAATCGATAAGAAAGAATGCACCACCTTTTGTCAGTGGTCCAAGTTTAATGTTAATATTTGCTGTACCGAACCAGTATTATGTTTTTAAAAGTAAATAATAATTAGATTTTGATACAAACGAGAATATATTTACATGCACTATGTATCTACATTTTAGTCGTCAATACAGGTCTAATATTTTGCTGATTGATTTGTTCCAGTTCTCAGTCCATCTCTCTTCGTCTTGCTGCAGTTTCTTTGCTTCTTCTTCGATATCCTCCATGCCTGATTTGAAAATGCTGCAGCATTGCTATAGAAAAGATTGGTTGAATTAAAGGGGCTCTACAACCCGTCCTCTCTGCGGGACTCTGCGTGTCAAATCATCGAATGTGTTAGTCATCGAAACACAACATAGCTAATGGCGATTTTGCAAAGAGAATAGTAATCCAAAGTATCTGCGACAATCTTGGTGATCGAAGCTTTGTTGGAGGATTTGTTTTATTTTTCTAACGCCGAATATTTGAAAGTTTTAATGGATATCAAAGGTTCCATCACCTTTCATAGACACGAGGGGCGTATCACTCTCCAAAAATCTCGTACACCCGTGGCAAAAATCCTTTTGTCTTCAAGAAAAATCCATAAAAATCCCTAAAAATCCTATTGTTTAAAAAAATCTCGTACGCTTTTACGGAAGAGTGATACACCCCTCGCATAGACATACCGGGTGCCTCAAAATGATGTATTACCATTTAATTGCTTATATGTCCATAACCGATGAACTTATTTTCAAAAACTGGTAAAACCGTAACCAACATCTTAAAATGCAATTTAGCTTTTAGGCAATCAAATAAAACAAAGTGTTTGAAAATCGGTTCATTGGTTATGGACATGTAAGCAATCAAACAATAATACATCATTTTGGGACACCCGGTAGACAAGAAAACACTGCAATGAAACTTTCGTAGGAGCTGCGATGAAATTGGCCGCCATTAAAAATCCAAAGCTTTAATCACACGCGCGGGTTGTCCCGTACTTTCCAATTGTTTACAAAAATCTTGTACAGTCCCTTTGATCAATCGTACGTAACAAATGAATTTATTGATCCCCGGAGATCTGAAAGGAGTGGAAAAGGTTACCCTAGAGCTGGCATGATGCAGTACTGCTTAGGAGTGTCCCAAGGGAGTATGTAGTTTATAAGGTTGCCACGAGGCAAGACATCACAGCTCGATAGTGATTTTGTATCTCAGACCCCGTCCCCTCCCACCCACATCAAAACATATCTTAAAAAGTAAAAGTAAACGTTGAGAGTCAAGGAGGGTGCTCGAAACTGCTTCCGACATGCGTTCACTAGACTGAGACTACTATACCTTTGTTAGAAAATAATATTTATATCTTGTGTCAGACTTTAAGTTTTTGTAGCATAATTAGAACATAGTATTGATCAGTAAATAAAGTTATTTTCGTTTTGAATGTAACGAATTAGAGAATAACATACTATTCATGCTTTTGTCGTCAAAATTGGACTTCAACCCAACGCAAAATTTTCAGCAAAAAAATACTGAAACTTTCAAAGGGTGTGGGTAAAACAGATTAGGCATATTAAATACCGTATTCTAACAAAGGCAGATTTTGTAATACAATAGCAACAGTTGCGTTCAACTGCAGACAAAGGAAATTCTCTCAACCAGTAATTCAAAACAAACAAAGCCGCAAATGTGTCCCGAAACTCGTAGGGCAAACTCTCGCCTTGTGCAAGCGAAAGGTGGTTTTTAAGAGAAGTTCAGAGAACTTGGAGGAGAGGACACACCCCCAATTTGCCTAAAAAAGTGGGCATTTCGGATGTACTAGTTGGCAATAATAGAACATAGCCAACTTTGTACACAAGGTAAGGGATGTTCGGTAGCTCTCCGCACCCCCTTACACCCCTGCAATTATTCTCTGTAGAATTTTTCAAGACAAGGAATTTTTAGAATCACGTTTTGAGGAACAACTTTTAATTTAGTTACATCATTCCAGGTTTCTAGGCTACAGTCAAATGACTGCTTGACACAAAACGAGACTTTGGCATAAATGAAATTCATTGAAGACCAAACAGAGTAATGAAAGTGAAGCATCTATGACTAACCTGATATGCTTTGTCTCTTGCTTCGATAACTGCTCTGTGCGCCGGCGTAACTTTCCTCGTAAATATTGCGGTAGGTTCAGTCGTAACATTATCAGCATCTTTTTCAGTAAATTCTTCAGTTGATAATGTTTTCCATTGTTCTTCGACTGTCTTTTTCTCATCATCATCATCTACAAAACAATTTGTAACTTCTGCGTCTTCGAGTAGAACGTGGAATTCGACGTTAAATGATTGGACCTAAGTGGAGCTGATCTATACACAAGACAAATAAAGCTTCTACGCACTGATCCTCTCGCTTAACGATATCCACGCACAAGAAGAGGCCTACTATCCCAAAGAATAAAGGGTCTACGAAATAAAGAGATAAACCTTGCTTCGGCTACCCAGTTATGTTAGTTATTCTTTATCTTGTTGTATTTATTTTGTTTCTTTTATTTTTTATGATAGTAACTTTCAATTGACTTGCAATTTTTTTTATAAATGTCTTTGGGATTGTCATGTGTATTTTGATTCGCTTAGTATCGTAGTCGTAGTATTGTAAAGTGGTTTAAATAGTGTGATTGGTAATGGTAATGTGTCATGTAAATTTTTAGGGATAGCATGCATGCAGACTCTATTTATTCCTTTTCAGAGAGGCTTCTCCTTTTTCAGGGGGGAATCTATCGCCGCAAATTTGGCCTTGAGGCCTATATCCAGTCCCTCTCAAAATTATCTTTTCATTAGAGCAGTGTAGACTGATTATATGGCCGTAGTTATCGCTATTGAAAGGCTGCCGGACGCTCTTAACTACGTAACTAAAACAGGTCTCGGTTTGGTGTAGCAATCTCGTTTTGAATAGCGAATACTGGGACTCATCATAATCAGTCTAAGAGCAGTGTATATCTCAGAGTTTGATCTTCGATTTAAGAAAACAAGCTGCGTACGAAGGTACGAGGAAAATGAGGATGTTATTAGCATGGATATCCGATAAAATCATGAAATCTTACTTGGTTTATCAGTAACACCAGACATCATCTTTTCCCGCAACAATTGTTTTTCTGATTTGGGCTGTGGTTGTACTTCTAGAAGAAAAACGCACGAACACTGCAATTTAGAGACAATTCATCAACGCAGAGAATCTACAACAATACCTTACGACAGCATAGGTTCCAAATCTTTTTCTCGGCGTGCAAAGGTGGGTGTAAAATTCAATGACCTATTTCTTCTGATTGAATGACTTGAAAGAAACTTTAGATACTTTCCAATAAATCTACCGTTGGACTTTCCAGAAATTTTACATATTTTTCGAAATTACAGGTATCTTACATTTCAACTCATTTGAGGATGTAACGTCATCAAATTTCTAAATCATAAACCAGATGAGTGACGGACTTTTGCTTGATACCATATTGCAGACATTCATAAACTATGGTTTTCTTCGAAATTATTTCATGTTGCGTCAAACAGTTTAGAAATTAGGATGGTTCTAAGTTTTTTTGAAAATTTTTCTTGAATTCTTGAAAAAGAACAAAATCACTCTAATTCTGAAAATATTGAAGATTTCCGAAAAGTCCAACGGTAGAATTATAGAGAAATAGCTGACGTTTCTTTAAAGTCATTCAGTTCAAAGAAATAGGTCACTCAATTTTACACCAGCTTTTTTAAAGATTTGGAACCTATGCTCCTTACAACAAATGCGTGTATTGTTTTGTAAAAAACTTAGGTCCGGCGTTGGTAGCCATTTTCTTCAGTTTTAGTATCTACACTTCGATACCAAAAATTTCTTGTGAGTTTGTAAAATCTTTAATTCTCTAAAGGTAGCATTAATCTATTATTCATCAAAGGGACTTCAAAAATGCCTATTTAAATCTCAAACAAGAAGCAACAAAATCACAGTCTAAAATTTCAGAATATTTATTATTACTGCACAGTAGCATATGTTCCAAATCTTTAAATCGGCATAAAAAGATGTGTGTAAAATTCTACGACCTATTTCTTCTAGTTGAATGGCTTGAAAGAAACTTTAACTACTTATAAGTGCACCAATAATTCTGCCATTGGACTTTTCAGAAATTTTGAGTATTTTTCGCAATTGCAACGTATTTTTTATTCTAACTCATTTGAGGATGTGACGTCATCAAAGTTCTAAATCATAAACCAGAAGAGTGATAGACCTTTGCTTGATACCATATATTGTAGACATTCGTAAACTATGGTTTTCTTGGAAATTATTTCATGTTGCGTCGAACAGTTTAGAAACTATGATGGTTTTCATTTTTTTTGGAAATGTTTCTTGAATTCTTGAAAAGTAGAAAAACCTTCAACATCTAAAAACATTGAAGATTTCAGAAAAGTCCAACGGTAGAATTAAAGGTAAGTAGCTGAAGTTTCTTACATGTCATTCAGTTCAAAGAAATAGATCATAGAATTTTACACCAATATTTTCAAAGATTTGGAACCTATGCTGTGCACAGTGTCGAAGCTTGAGAATTTAAACGTCACAACTCACTTCCACGCTGTATATCATCAACTGTTAAACATGCATCAAACTGCCGCAAGAGTTTCTCTGTCAGTTCATTCAAGGCGTCTACGAAATTTTTGCCGTATGCTCTCTCGATATGCTGTAATAAAAGAAATGTAATGAAATAGATGGGACGAAGGCATTTATGTCATTTTTTACAGCATATTTGATTCTAATTTACCTTTTAGCTATTCTGAAAAGAATCAGAATCGAAAGATCTTTTGCTACATTTTGCAGAATTTTCCAATGTGAACAATAGTGATAGAAGCTCTAACGCCACTCTATTGAACCTCGCGTATATTTGAAAATGAAAATTTCCGCGAATAAAAACGATTGAAGTATTTTCCATGACTAATTTTGCATTATCGCAAATCTCACGTAACATCCAATTTTAACAGACTTTGGAAATCAGGTGAGATTTAACGATAATGCAAAATTACTCAAGCAAAATCCTTCAAGTGTTTTAATTCGCGGATACATCGCCAGACACCAAATATCAATTAATTCGTTCAAATGCAATATCATTACCTTGCTCTCGTCAGTATGCTTCTCAACAAGGCTTTTTAAGTTCACCTTTCTTTTATTTTCATTTTCTGTTAATTTCTCAAGTTCACTACGGTTGTTTGGATGGCCAAGAGTTGGTCGTAATAATGTTTGATTGCTTCTCTGCGATAGAAGGATAGCAAAAAGTTAATAATGGCTGATAACATATGACCATGCCATGAGCTGCTGTATTGACCTGGATATTGTAGGGCCTAGATGTTGAAGGTGATATGGCGCAGTGGTGTAATCCACTGACTTTGCAATGTAACTTCAAGCTTTACAAGCAATGCTTTGAACTTTTGCTTATGCATTGAAAACATAGAATAATGTAGATAAATGCGTTGGATTTCCTACACGAACCTTACGCAAGCTATTGCAACATTACAAACCTTTTGATTTTCCAAAATTGCAATTTTAGCAGCAAAAGCCTTCTTGGACGATTTTTGAGCCTTTCTATGAATTGTTAAATGTTGCTTGAAGGTGAAATCAACAATGAGAGGTGGAAATTTGATTAAACTCTTCCCAAACGTTTCAACTTGAGCTCGAAGCTCTACAATAGAAAATATAAACAAAGTGATTAAAATCCTGGTTCAAAAAAGATAAAATTTCCTACGACTCTACGATTACAACTGGAATAAGCATGCATTTGCGTTGAAGACGATTCTAATATTTGAGACGACGTTTTCCATCTATCTTTCCTCAAATGTCGCTCAATCCATTGACAAAGATATGCAAGGAAATGTCCACTTTTACAGCCATCGTTAGTTCTCTTTATTGTTTTCTTTAAGCATAGTATACTTGCAGACATTTCCTAGGAGATTATAATAAGGACTATTGGGTGAGGGGACTGGCTAAGATTTTTGACCAAAATGAGCCTAGATTTTGGCAATAAATAAAGAACAAATCCTCTACTTCTTCCTTCATGTAAAACATATGATGTACAAATGAACAGAAACCCCACCGCAGCGATTCTGATTATGATAAACTGATATCATATTTTATAAAGATCTAACTGCTCAAGGTTTTTGCTAACAGTAGACCTGAAACTGTGAAATATTTTGAGCATCTCTGAGCAGCGGACCAAACGCGATTTTCAAGCTCTGTGCCACAGGAAAAACTGCCAATCTAAGCATTTATGAAGCCAAATGAAAACTTTCCCAGCATGCAATTCACCAAAAACGTTCCCAGGCTGCATTTCAATAGCAATAAACTGGAGACATAATAGTTCGTAAATAGCCTCATTACATAAGGACCCTCTAGATACGCTCATCTAATTGAGTTGAATTGTTGTTGTTGTTGTCGCTGCACTGTTGTTGGTGTCTCTGTTGACCGAAGCGCCATCAACAAGTCAAATAGCACAGGGAAACGAGAGACTCATCGTCATAAGTCTAGTTCGTAAGGTGGTTGCAAAGATTAATCCAAGATTCTACAGATTGCAAAGATGAGAGAGATGAAATTACCTTGCATACATGTGTTTCGGTAATCCTTTGCTTGCCTTTTGTAAGATCGTACACGATTAATCAACGATTCTGCACACATATCGAAAGTGTCATGGATGGCAGACGCACGCGTTGCGACTCGATTGCCTTTCTGACGATAATACATCTAGGAAATGAGGAAATTTGATAAATAATTTGGCGAAAGCTAGGACGATATAAACAATGTAAGTGTGAGTGTTTGAAATAAATGGCACAAAAACAAAAACACAATTACAGTTTAGGAAATAACACTCGGGATCAAATTGAAGCTTTGGGAGGCTTTGCTAAAAGAAGAAATATAATTAAATAATTAATTAAAGTGTTGTTTGCCCCCATTTAGCAGCTAATTTTGTAGAGAGATCACGGATACATAATAGATATATTTGGTTGAGCAGGTTGGTATAGTATGTTTTTACTTAGGGTATAATGTATCATGCTTTGGGGCTAAAATCCTCGCTAGAGCTCTCTAAAAGTTCAAAACAATTCTAAATTTGGTTGCTTCGGTATTGCAGCAAATATCTATGCGCATCAGAATTCTACGAAAGAATTTAGCATGTCTTTCTCAATCGAAGCATATCTTTCGCAAGCATATCTTTCTTTCGCATATCTAGAAGTATATCTTTCTCAATCGAAGCATATCTTTCGCAAGCATATCTTTTTTT
Organism: Aurelia aurita complex sp. Pacific; assembly: GCA_004194395.1. Taxonomy (NCBI): domain Eukaryota; kingdom Metazoa; phylum Cnidaria; class Scyphozoa; order Semaeostomeae; family Ulmaridae; genus Aurelia; species Aurelia aurita complex sp. Pacific. The sequence goes on from REGL01000293.1 coordinate 183,334, forward strand.
CGCATTTCTAGAAGCATATCTTTCTTTCGCAATCGAAGAATATCTTCTACTGCAATTTATTCACAAAACATTGCTTCAATTAAATCCTTGCATAGGACTTTTCCAGATCTGCAATCTTTGCCAAAGTACAATTTTTTTTAAGAAACTTGGATCAGTACCAAAAGTTTCTTAATTTCGCATACAAATTTCGGTGTTTTATTAGTGAAAGTTTCTTAGCTAGTTTCTTATTTTTTGAGGTCTAAACTTGTGTTATGGTTCGAAGTTGAGCCTTCTTATCGACAAAGGTCTTGCATTTCGCATCGATATTGTCACCACGAATAAGCCATGCACATTAGGGCAAAAAGTTAAAAATGTTTTGAGGTCAAAGCTTGATATTTACAATTGCGATGCCGCGCGAAGCGTAATCTACCAACTCTTATTCTAGAAATAAAATTGTTGAGTTTCTTAATTGTTCTTGAACGTAGTACTAGAGTTTCTTAAATTTTTTGGTCATTGTAGTACTTGTTTCTTATAAACCAGTTTCTTATAAATAAAACGTGTATTTGGAAAGTAGCAGAAAATTAGCAAAGTTGGAAATGTAAGGACACATGTCATTGAATATCAATTTGGAGGGACGCAAGCATTTTGGAGTTAGCAAATAGGTAAGAATACAGTAAGGCAAACATGAATTTAGAGGAGAGGTTTATTCCCTTTAAAAACAAATTTGAAGAGGGCAGCTTCCAATTTTAAGAACATTCTGAACGTATCCCAAAGCATATGAGAATGGAAGACAAGAAAATGCTTACATCAGATGTAATTAAAAGACCATCTAGTCCGTCTTTGCAGATATCAGTGATATGTTTCATGAATTGGTTTCTGTGGGAAATATAAATGATATTTCAAAGAATACTCAAGTCTATAGATAATTGGGAAAAAAACTAGAAATAGCAAGCCTGACCTTGAAGCCTGGTTTCCACTTTGGGTCGTTGACGACGAATCAAACAACCTCATGAAAACACGTTATCCTGCGACCCAAACGACCCAACGACCCAAATGACCAAGTGGAAAATAATCTAGCAGGCTTGAGCGATGCTTGACTAGACCTTTTAGCCATTCTACAAAAGAGCCAGTATCGATTCTTATACATTTTTATATGCGATGTTCGATCGAGTGGCGTTAGAGCTTCTATCACTATAGTGCACATTCGAAAACTCTATCAAATGTAGCAAAATATCTTTGATTCTGATCCTTTTCAGAATAGCTAAAGGTCTTGGATATCTGCTTTTATACGCTTTTATGCTTTTATAATGTATACTTTTGATGAATTGCAAATATTTTATCCCCTTTTTTCTGATGAAATATTCGTATTTTAAAATTTTAACTAACGTTGGAATTAATTAGCTGATTACTTTTAGCTATATTTTTATGTAATCCAACGATAAAGAAATTTTTAAAAATAATAATAATCTGTTCATAGCTTTTTTTGTCCCTGGAATATGTTCTGACGTAAGGGGATTACAAACAGGCCTAACATTTCTCACACAAAATTAAATAGCTTAGAATTCCCCATTCTTTTCATCTCAATATCTTAAAAAATCCCAACCAAATTACAACATAAAATTGCATCAAAACTATAATCTATAGACCATGTCAATTGTAAAAGCTTTATTAAATCCAAGCAAAATCAGTGGTAACTAATTTAAAGAGTTCCTATTTTATAAAAGCCACTTACGTATATTCATCACTTCCATCACCAAAAGCGAGATATTTCTTCTCATACTTGGATGCTGATGCTTTCAAAACACTGCTTTGTCGGTTTTCACTGAAAGAAAGGAGAATCAAAGTTGTAACGGTACAATTTTCAGAAAGGTCTTGAAGAGATGGAAATTTAAAAATCACCAAAATTGATTACCATGGTTTAAGGAGTCCTCCCTTGGGTCCCCTTCCGGGTCCTCTTCCAGGTGCTCTTCCGGGTCCTGGTCCTGGTCCTGGGTCCTCTTTTTCCGGTATGCCCACCCACCATGGGCTATCTATTGTACCAGATCGAGTAAAGTCCGTCTCAAATAAGGTGTCACCTGAGATTTGCGATAACACAAAATTCCTTTGCAAAAGACTTCTATTGTTGTTATTCGCGGACATTTGCAGGGGAAATCTTATTTGACACAGAGTACAGATTTAGTCCAGAGATACTGCATCTTCTAGAAATGGCTCTAAATTTACCAGAATATGAGGATACCCAAAATTGAAGCATAATACGAAGTCACAAAAGGTCGCAAAAGAGTCACAGGTTTATTTTGGTTGTTGTTCTTTTACAGGAACTAACAGGCTTCTTTCTACAGATTACGGTGTTTTGTTGCGTGTATGGGTTTAGTACGATGAGTCCGTTCTTTAAGGCTTTTCACAAAAGATGAATGTCAAATCATTTTCCTATCCTATTACGACCTTTAAAATGGTCACAAATCTCGTAAATGATGCTCCATTATCATACGAGTCTCGAGCATTCCGACTTGCAAAGTAGCACTTTTTTGAAGAAATGGAATGTTAGATATGTACTACTTCTCCAAATGAGGGTTTTAAACATACCAGTAAGTCAAAGATCTGTTTAAACGTTGGAGACATTTCATCATGATAGCTATGGGGCTAAATTGCTGGAAATTTGATGAAAGATTTGCGGCCTATTTTGAAGGATTTAGTGATGAAGCGCATAAAATTACTTTACAGGTATCATCAGTTTCTATAGGAATCTAATAAATGGTTTGAGATATTGACATACTCATATACAACGAACCTGGACAGGGTAATTTGATTCGAGGGGCAAATCACTTCTCAAAATAGCGTACGTGATTTTTGTGATTTTAAAATCACACGATTTTTTTCGGTGATTTTAGTGATTTTTTTTTTTGTGATTTTAGTGATTTTTTGTGAT
>REGL01000293.1:253103-263398 GCA_004194395.1 Aurelia aurita complex sp. Pacific
TTTATTTCTATAAATGTCAAATTTTTAATCAATCGTTACTTTCCCAACAGATGACATACTACTTTTGCACATGTCTGTGAGTTTTTTCAAATTGAATAAAAGAAACATGCTTTCCTCTTTTTTCAGAAAATACATTGAGCTTAGACAAAATTTGTAAATGGATTAATGGTTGATAATGGAATCAAGGTTTTGGATTAATTTCCTCAGCCAACAAGGATCTTTGTTAATATTCAGCTGCTCATTTCACCTCATCAATTACATGAGTATCATCTGTACAAGGGGCCACAGAGAATCCGCCATTATAGTTAGGCCCATCCTCCATAGTGAGCTGTGAGATTTCGAGTTGCTTTGCTTTGAAGTTGAAACCACGGCTGTGATTTTAAATGACCGTTTTAAGATTTTGCTGAGTCGCTTTGTTTCTCTCACTAACGGAGTTGATGGTTGTCTGAGGAACGCTAGGCGTTCAGGTCAACAACATTGAAAGTGACAGCGGTGACTAGAGTTGTAGGCCTAGCCATGAATGAAATATGATGGATGAGAAAGGATCGCGGACGTGGCTTCTCTCGTGTGATTTCTCAGTTGTTTGACGATTTGACTGGTCTGACCCTGCTTCTAAAGCAAACTGAGAGCTCAAAAGCCTGGGAACTTTTGGGCCAAGCTAAGGACTGGGCTCCAGTAACTCTTGTGTTTCTACTCCGTCCATGTAATTCAATGGGCACATTGGGATTTTTCATGTGGATGTATCACTCCTTCCAAAAAGAGTATTAGAAATTTTCTCATTTTCCTTCCTAACTAGCAAATCTTTTTGGAGAGTTCGTGGCATTTTCCTTGAATACAAAAGGGTTCTTCCAAGGCCTACGACTGTCTAAAGACGTGTTATGAACCCTCGTTTCGGAACTTAGGCCTACCATCAACGAATGAAACCAGGAAAAGTGTTTTAATTTTAAGAATGCCCTATCTTTGCTTAGATTCCAACCAAGACTTCTGTCTGTGCTAGGAATTCGCATCTTTGATTCCAAGCAATTTTACAACGAAGCATGCAGTGCTTCTCAGCAGAAGTTTGGAATTCATTCCTTTCAATATTTTTCCTCTCTCTTTCCATTTGAAAATGTCATCCTGATATCATCAGGAGTTTAAAAGCTCGAATTCTCCTTTTTCCTATGTTCCTTTCCTGGTATCAAATTAGATTTACGGTTACAAAAGCATCCTACCATTGTCAATAAAGCAAACCAAACGCGGTTTTAGTGTGTCTAAGTCATATTATGGCCAAATTTGCAACGTTCACATTTAGGCCACCGCCTCCAAGGTACTTCCCCTTCTTCGTTGCTAATACCAACTGCTTTTACTCTCAATGAATGGAAATTAAGCAAATAAAAGAATCCTCGTCCCATTGAAAGTCTTTTTGTAAATAGAGAGAAAGAGAAACTGATGACTTCTGCAAGGGGGTTGTGAATATTTTCATGTCAGTCAGCTGATGACTTCATCAGGATGATTTCAACGCTATTCATGTTATGACGTAAGGATTAAAATGGCCAATTAGTTGTAGTAGNGTCAAAGAGCACAGGGAAACTAGAGACTCCAGGTAATAAGTCTAAGATCATCCTGCTGCTATGGGCAAACCCGACCATCACAATATTTATAAATTTTTGTTTTATCAAAATACAAACGCGGTTCCTGCACATAAATTAGTCGTTGTTTTCACTTTCTGTACAACTGTTTTTCTTTCTTTACAAACGATGTTACGACATCCTTTATTAGGGCAATACTTTCTTGCATGACCTGTCCTACTGATGTAATTTTGCTAAATTTTGCCAAGCAGGAAATCGATGGTTGACCTCAGTCCATCTTCTTGCCTATTTCAATGAAACACTTCAAGGAAGAACCGCTGTGTCAAGAAAAGATTCATTGATTTCCTAGCAGATGTTATCTAAATTGACAATTGTCAACTAAAGGCTTGGCCAAACTGGACAACATTGTCGGGCAACATGGACAAAACGCAAATGTTGCTGAAATGTTGCCCAGTTTGGCCACTTTGTCGGCCGACAAATTCATCAGAAAATTTGTTGCCGAAATATTCAAACATGCTCAAACATTTTGTGGCAACATTTGTCGTTCAGTTCGATGTTTCCCAGTTTGGCCACAATGTTGGGCAACAATTCAACTTAATTTCCCTTTTTTCTAACTTTCATTTTCATCTAAGGCTTCCAGTAACAGCAAGCAGGCTACAGCTTTCTTTCGCTCTGCCATATTTTAGCTAAATTTTGCGTTCAAGTACAATATGGCGCGGTAGGCCACCTATTAAATCAAATTTGGCACACCTTTTGATAACAACAGCAACAACATGCTGCACGACCATGTTGCCCAGTTTGGCCACAATGTTTCGACTACATAAAAATGAAAAAAATTTCAAACAACATTGTCGGGCAACATTGTTGCCAAGTTTGGCCCTAGCTTAATGTGGAACCAAATGTTGCCAGCAGTTGCCTCAAATCTTGTTAGAGAGTCTGGTACCCAGGGACAAATGATCCAATGAATCGAAAGTTTGCTCTGCGAGGGTGAAAAATATTCCTCCGCAGCTCAACTTTATGCTCATTCAGAAAACATGTTGGGAGGAAATGCAAGTAGGCCACTTTGCAAGGGCTCGCTGGAATTCGGTACTAACAGACGTAGTTTTGAAAAGAAGCCTTGAATTTTGACCTGGTACTGAGAGTTTCTTAAAAAATTCTCATTATTTGAGTACTGAGGTTTCTTCATGGCTTTCTTTGATGTTCCCCTGAATATTTTTGTTGTGCTTTTGAATGTGTCGTTTTCACATTCTGCTGTTTGTGCTCCCGTCTTACTCTATGCATTTCATTTCCTAAACGAAAAGGAATAAGTTTCTTGATAATGCTGTTCCTGTCTTAAAGTTCCTTTTAATTTTTTAGTGATCTAAGAACAGAATTTCTTACAAAAGTTTTCAGGTACAGAAGGAATTCGTGCAACTCTCATGCATACTTAAAATGATATTTAACCTATCGTTTACAATAAAATAACGTTTGGGAATCTCAAACAAGAGGGAGTTTCATGGAGCCTGGGCACTAGTTATACATCCACGAGGAGACTTCCTTTCCTTGTAATCCAGAAATTACGATTCATTAGATATTCGTCGAGTCGTGGTTCCGATTTATTTTATAATGGGACTTATTTTAAACAGGAACACATGAATTGAATATTCAAGTAATTATTTTATTCTAGAAATGTCTTCTTTTGAAGCAGCTTCCTTATTTTGCCTTATTTCCTCAATTAGAAGGAGTTGAAATTATTTATTTCTATAAATGTCAAATTTTTAATCAATCGTTACTTTCCCAACAGATGACATACTACTTTTGCACATGTCTGTGAGTTTTTTCAAATTGAATAAAAGAAACATGCTTTCCTCTTTTTTCAGAAAATACATTGAGCTTAGACAAAATTTGTAAATGGATTAATGGTTGATAATGGAATCAAGGTTTTGGATTAATTTCCTCAGCCAACAAGGATCTTTGTTAATATTCAGCTGCTCATTTCACCTCATCAATTACATGAGTATCATCTGTACAAGGGGCCACAGAGAATCCGCCATTATAGTTAGGCCCATCCTCCATAGTGAGCTGTGAGATTTCGAGTTGCTTTGCTTTGAAGTTGAAACCACGGCTGTGATTTTAAATGACCGTTTTAAGATTTTGCTGAGTCGCTTTGTTTCTCTCACTAACGGAGTTGATGGTTGTCTGAGGAACGCTAGGCGTTCAGGTCAACAACATTGAAAGTGACAGCGGTGACCAGAGTTGTAGGCCTAGCCATGAATGAAATATGATGGATGAGAAAGGATCGCGGACGTAGCTTCTCTCGTGTGATTTCTCAGTTGTTTGACGATTTGACTGGTCTGACCCTGCTTCTAAAGCAAACTGAGAGCTCAAAAGCCTGAGAACTTTGTTCGTTGTTTGGTTAGACGGTGTGTTTTGCGTGGAAATTTGTTTTTTGTTGGGCCAAGCTAAGGACTGGGCTCCAGTAACTCTACTCCGTCCATGTAATTCAATAGGCACATTGGGATTTTTCATGTGAATGTATCACTCCTTCCAAAAAGAGTATTAGAAATTTTCTCATTTTACTTCCAAATTAACAAATCTTTTTGGAGAGTTCGTGGCATTTTCCTCGAATACAAAGGGTTTTTCCAAGACCTACGACTGTTTTAAGCCGCGTTATGAACCCTCGTTTGGAAACTTAGGCCTACCATCGACGGATGAAACCAGGAAAAGTGTTTTAATTTTAAGAATGCCCTATCTTTGCTTAGATTCCAACCAAGACTCCTGTCTGTGCTAGAAATTCGCATCTTTTGATTCCAAGCAATTTTACAACGAAGCATGCAGTGCTTCTCAGCAGAAGTTTGGAATTCATTCCTTTCAATATTTTTCCTTCCTCTTTCCATTTGAAAATATCATCCCGATATCATCAGGACTTTAAAAGCTGGAATTCTCCTTTTTCCTATGTTCCTTTCCTGGTATCAAATTAGATTTACGATTACAAAAGCATCCTACCATTGTCAATAAAAGCAAACCAAACCCGGTTTTAGTGTGTCATGTCATACCATGGCCAAATTTACAACGTTCACATTTAGGCCACCGCCTCCAAGGTACTTCCCCTTCTTCGTTGCTAATACCAACTACTTTTACTCTCAATGAATGGAAATTAAGCAAATAAAAGAATCCTCGTCCCATTGAAAGTCTTTTTGTAAACAGAGAGAAAGAGAAACTGATGACTTCTGCAAGGGGGTTGTGAATATTTTCATGTCAGTCAGCTGATGACTTCATCAGGATGATTTCAACGCTATTCATGTTATGACGTAAGGATTAAAATGGCCAATTAGTTGTAGTAGGCGGTCAATTATGCAAATTTTCATCAGTTACAAACCCTTGGCTAACCAAGATCCTTTGCGTCCCCAAAGTCGAGGGTCCTGAGCACAGTGGTCCTGAGGCTGGGTGCAATGAAATTCATTTTGTTCTTGTCTATGTTCTGCCTGTTTTGCTTTTTACCCGGCACGCAAAGGACCATGGTCAGCAGTGGGTCTTTAACTTCTCGCATTCCCAAATGGTTAATGAAAATAATGAACAGCAACCAACCCCAAATTCGAGGGGCAGATCAGATCACTTAGAACACAGTCATTCTTAGCTTAGAATGTCTATAGCCTTGGCCAAAATTATTTTGTTTTCAAGAAAATATCCTAAAAGTCCTTTAAAATCCTCTTATTTTTCAAAACCCTCGACCACTTTTTTGAATGAATGATACACCACCCCCTTGCCACAATTCCTATGCTGCCTTGTCTCCTGAAACTTTTCTGTTTTGACTTGGCTATCGGCGAAGAATGCTAAAGAGTGTTCGAAAATTCGAACTTCCGTCATTTGCACCACATTTATTTAACTCTCTCCATTTCTCATCTTGGTTGCTTACAAGCTTGTGTGGAATTCAATGAATGTTTTTCACGTTGCCCAGGTTGAAGGATGATACTGTAGTAGGCGTAGGACGGGGACCAACCCATATTCTAGGAACTTCTGAATTACAGTATCATATCCCACACATCCTAAGTAAATTCGAGGGATTTTAGAATCTTTGTTTCCACAAGGTGATATAATGTTTGGATTTTACGATATCCTCAGAAAATTGTCTTAGATATCGTCTCATTACACGTATTTTTGTTTACAAGAAACTGCTTATAAGAAACTCAATTCTCAGATCGCCAAAAAATTAAGAAACTCCAGTACTGGGAGAACATAAGTTAAGAAACTATTTACTTGACTTTGATAAAGGATATCCTTGACATTTCTTTACTTTAATTTCATTTGTTTCCTGTATCATATTACTCGTAAGGTACTTGAGTAATGTCTACACATTGGAAAGGCTTAAAAGACGTTGTTTTGAAATGTTCGCGAGGGCACAGGTAGTGAACATGAAGATTGTTATGGAACCTCTAAGAAACTCATAAGCACGCTCATAAGAAACACTGAGTACTCAAAATCTGATAATTTTAAGAAACTTTCAGTACTGGCCAAAATTCTTAGTTTCTTATAAAAAAATACGTGTATTAGCCTACAGATGAAAACTGAAACAGTCTCATTTTCGAATGATTGTTTTATTAAAATGTGGAAGATAAGAACACAGAACTTCTTGTTTCGGAACGATGATAGAAGAAGCCAGACTCTTCATAAATGGAGTACAACTTGGTGCATCTTTTTACAATGTTGATCTGTTCCTCTCTTGTCACCCAGGATAGGGGATGTGTTTCTTTTTTATCTCGTGTCCTTGTTACGCCTTAGGTTACTAAAGGTCCCAACCCAAAGTAAATCTTCGTTTGTCATTGCACATCATTTTTGACATTTGGCCTTGCATCGTTAGGCCTAAATGGTCTAGAATATGTGGTGTTTCACTCCTCTAAAGAAAGAAAGTAAACTATAAGAAATAAGTAATAAGCTATCAATCTCATTGCCACGATTGGCCAGTTAGTGGTCCACCGAGCTCTGTATTTGGTTCGACCATAGTCATTAGCATTGCCATAGTCAGTTTCCAGCTAGAAAACTCAACACTGTTTGAAGAATTTGTGTACTTCTCGAGGTTGTTTTGCATTGGTGGCCTTTGCCGACGTCACATGCGTGTTCTAAATGGTATATCGTAGAAGTACTTTCTGTTTTTCAACGAGCTTGTCGAGTATTTGGCTCAGTTGGGCACAACATGCCTATGGAAGCAATTCAGCCAATATTTGGTCATGAATGGAGTGTATTGGTAGCTCGTATTCGCTTGCATTCAGCATAAATTTGTTACATTCCTGAGTTGAATATTTTTCCCGTCAAAAATATCGCACGCAAAATTCCTTTTTGTTCTGACCCTTCTCCTAAATGTTGTTTTTAGGCCCAGCCCAGGAGTCTGGAAGCTAGAAGCATAGGCCCTAAAAAATTGAATTTTGCTATCAACAGATTTTGAACCCTTTTTGCCCCCACTCCAATCTACCCCCGTTTCTAGCTGCACCAAACGACACTGTCCCCCGAGTACATTTGACGAGTGACGTAATTTATAAACAGTGTAACTTTATTGAATTAGCTTAGTAAGTAAACACAACAAACGGCTGTTATTTTCTCCCATGCATAAAGAATTATTATTTGTTTTGTTTGATGTTATTATACTCATTCTTTAGAGCCATATTATTTATTTTTTTCAATGTCTTCTCTTCTCTGTGTTTTCCGCCATTATTGAAGGCCATTGAGTATTAGTCATACCCCCGTGATGCAGTCAGACGAGACTGGAGTGTAACAAGATCAGTACGAAATATCTCGCTCATGAGGCAGATTACTTTTCTGCGATTATCTATCGCCAAAGATGGCTTGTTATTACCGCTGAATGGTCACACAATAATCCTAAATTCATAAGCAACAGATATATTAATGTTTACCTCGTTTAATTGTTGATTTGTTAATAAAAATGGTTATGGAAAGGAAGGAGTTATCCGTGCGAAAATTCTCGACCGATTGTAAAGATAAACCTGGTTCAACTGCTGGTGAAAATGAGCTCAGGATGCTTGTAAGTAATTTGTTTTAATTATTCACCGGTAGGTGAAGATATTCTTTGTGATTTTGTGTGATGAAGTTACTTCACGAACAGGTGATTTCAAGTGCCTGTGTTAATTTACAAAACCAAGTGTTTTATTCACAGCTTTTCGCAGACATGTTTAACAGGCTCGTCCCGTGGCAAACTGGAACCATGCCGATTTTAAATGATGAAATTTTTTGCGGATTTGTTCTTTAAAATGTTGATGTCCTGTTTAGTTGTCACGTATATGGTATATTATGTAGTTTATCAAATTTCTATTGACTGGACCAGCCAGATACCTCTCTCTAGTTGTTTATTTCTATTGTATTTGGCTTTGTTTGTGAAGTCTTGTTTAATGTTTTCAAGTTGCACTTCACCGCTAAGAAAATACAGAATTCCTCCACAATTTTTGTGTACACTTTACAGCCCTCAAAAATTACATACGATAAACTTATTAAGTGATTGTTTTATTTCTATCAACTTTTAAAACAAATTGAAATAAGTGTTTATAAGGGTCTATTTGTTTAGAAATAATAAAACCACCAAAAGATATCATTACATTACATTGGCCTACATTCAGATTATGTACCTGCAAGAATTTATAGTTAGGAGTGTTTTTAATTATTAAATGAGGGTTTGGAAGTTAGTGTATCACGAAATATTCGTGCTTGATCAATGATTCATAAATTTGTGAGCAAATACATTTACAGAGATATTCAATACCTAATGAATGGATATATGACGCAAAGAGGAAATCGAATGTAAATCAAATTTATTTCTCTGAATGAAAATTTCAAACAGGGAAATTTGAGCCTATAAAAATATTATACCACAAGCTTAGCTTAGAACAGCATGCGTTATTTTCTTCCATCAAGAAACTTCAGAAATTTTTATAAATAATAACCATTGGTTTGAATTTTGCAATCAGGGAAGTCGAGATGTTGTCTAAAATTTGAATTCATCACTTTTCATAAGTATAGTGGGGAAGTCATTTAAGAATTGTTTATGTTTGAGTTCAAATCTGTTCAAATCCCCGGAAAATTATCATGTCCTGGTCGAAAATGATTAAAATCCCAACCTTAAATTCCCAAAACTCATCATAACTTTTCTTTATCACAAAACAGGGGATGTTTTCGAAACCAGAATTTTGAAATTTGATGGGGTTATATTTCTAATGGGAAACTCCTAGTCCTGTACATCCTTATGACTATGTACAGTGAGCCAATATCAATTACAGTATCCCATTTTCGCACCCAACTGCCAGGATATTTGCTCAAATCAAAATATCACAACTGTATTCAAAAGGAGAAAAACTGAGACGCTGCAAATTTTCTAGGGTAAAGGAATAGAACTGGAGAAATGATGATACGTTTTTGTCGCGTCCCATGCCTAGATTTTAGGCCATTACCAAACAATTTTAATCACTTCGGAGCGAGCCAAAATCGATGTTATTGAGTGTTAATTTTGATATAAAAGCAGATAAATAGTTGTGATGAGCGATGGATGATTTAAATCTTTTCATGGCTGTTTGCAATTCAATCAACGACTTTTCACACTTCATTTTTGTCCAGACGATATTAGTCAACAAACAACGGAACGTAATTCAGTTACTGCATCACGTCTGTTGCCACATCTGTCATCACTTGAATATTTATTTCCTTTTCCAAATTGATGACTAATTTGTTGGTTTTTGCGTGGAATCATTGCTGCCTATTTGGAGGGTCGTCACTTCAGGAGGGATTTTGGGAGATTTACTGTTATTTTTCCATAACAAACTGCTTGAAAGAAAACCGTAGACTTAGGGTTTTTCTAGCTAAGTTTCATAATTTTCAAAAATGAAAATGAAACCAATGCACGTGTTTTGGTGTGGGACATGAATGGGCATGTCTGGATGAAATAGCCACGAATCCAATTTTGAATACAGAATAGTTCATTCGCAAACCCATGGTACAGGAAGAAAGGTGAACCCCACATCCGGCGTTCAAATTTTAACAAGCCAAATGGGCAAATTCCAAACTGTGGCCATGTGGCTATTCTTTTATTCGGTAAGCAAGCTCATACAGTAGTCAGCTGAGGAAATTGAAATTGTCTTGAGCGTTTAAATGCAGCTTTGATCTCTGTTCTTTCTCCATGTCACTCATTGTACCCCTGTGAATCTCGCCCTCCGTGGAACATCTTCCCCCGGAAATCCTACACACAGTAAAATTTGGGCCGGTATGCTCATTTTTAGGCTGTTGCCACTTCTACCAAAAAATTATATGAAAATTCATAGACCAAGAAATAACAAATCAGTTTTATGAACCCCAAAAAGGCCAAAAAAGTAACTTGAACCCAAAAAATAACACAAGAAGCATTCATGTGAAATTTTTACGGGTGCCCGCCCACTTGCATAGAGATCATTTTGGTAATCATTATTTCTATGATTTTGGTGATCATCTCATTCGCGTTTTTGCACGAAATTTGCGAAAGTCCATTCCGCGAAATTTCCGAAAATGTGAAGCTCGCGAAAGTTCATTCCTGCGAATTTTTTAAAATATATAATTCGTGAAATTTTATTCCTGCAAAGTGTTCTGATACGAAATTCGTGCATTTTCATTCTCAGAAAATCATGCTATTCTCGCAAACACGAAAGTTTATTCCCACGAAATTTCCTATTTTGGTCGCTTCGCGAAAGTTAATTCCAGAAATTCGCGTTTGTTCTGCTT
>REGL01000293.1:280169-291244 GCA_004194395.1 Aurelia aurita complex sp. Pacific
CTATATGTTATGCAATAGATACATCTAATAGAGATATTTTAGACCGAAAACCTATTTTTAGCCTAATTCGCAGAGAATCAAGTCTCCAGCTTGAGAATTTCTTTTCCTTCATCTGAATATATCGTTGGATATTCTGCAGAGTACGAAACAGTGACGCTATATGTTATGCAATAGATACATCTAATTGAGATATTTTAGACCGAAAACCTTTTTTTAGCCTAATTCGCAGAGAATCCAGTCTCCAGCTTGAGACTTTTTTTTCCTTCAGCGATCATCTGCATATATATCGTTGGATATTCTGTAGAATAGGAAACAGTGACGCTATATCTTATGCAACACATGTATTTGTCTGTCTGCAGCCTGTTTTTAGGGACGATCATTTAGATCGAAATCTGTAACTGAGGAGATCTACGTCTTTTATCATGCCGCATCCTGTCGTAATCGAGCTCTCTATCGGCAATCTGCAGTGATTTTTCTTCCGTATGCAGGTGTTAGCGTACTTCCACATTCCACGTGGGCTTCACGATTGGCCTTTTTGTTTATTTTGCTTCTTTTTGTGAGTGCTAGGCCGTTGTGAGCTGCGACAGTTGCGCCAGGGAGTGATCGAGCAATTCCATTCATTACGCTTCTATAAAAATATCTCGTGTCGTAATGCAACTGGATATGTTTACTGAGCGTCAACATTGCCTTTGAGGCAGTTGCTTTCGTTTCAAAGACCATAGGGTTTGTGTTTGCCCAAGGTTTGTTTTGGTTCAACACTGTTTGAACTCGATCGATTTTTGTATTGATACTGCAATAACATGGCGGATATCGAAGGCTCGATGCAAGACCGTCGAGATAGGTACGCACTTTAACTGTTCACTTGTATTTTCTGCTATAATACTCCTTCTTAATTATTGAAATTGTTACAATGTCTTTCGTTCATTACCTGTTCATCTCTCCGCATCTCAAGGGAGCTAATTTTGATGTTTTTAAATAAAGCAGCTCCTCAAGGGAGTGAAATCTACCAGATTACGATGAGTTTTGCTGAAAAGATATCGCCATAGATAAACAGTCCGCTTTTTCTTCTCGTTTTTTTCGATTTTGTATGCTGCGAGAGAGAAGATCTAGGCCAAGGGATCGCTTGAGTTAGCTTGAAATTACACAATAAATTTGCACGAATTTTGTTTATCTTTGCAGGTCGTCCTCTTTTATTACATTCTGTGTTCATAAATAGAATTTAGTTAAATATTTTGATTTCATATTCCTATCTAAATCGCTGGCAACCAATCGCTTTGAGGATCCTAATAAAATCAAACGATATGGAATTCTGAAAGTAATTCGTGGAAGTAACTGGCCTAGATATCATGAAACTTTTAGACTTTTGAGTGCGGAAATAGAAAACATATTTACTCTACCTTTCGTCCAGTCAACAATCCTGAACGGAAAGATTTTAAATTACTACCATATTTTCGTGGATATACGGGTCCCTGGGGGGGAGGGGGGGGTACATGACTTGTCGATGGACGGGGACAGGGGTCTACCGCCCTGTTTTCAGAAAGCTACCCTCTTCTACTTATCGAAACTTGCCTTGGTACCCACTTTTATGATTAATTTTGGCGGAAGACTGCCTATTTTAACCATTTTTGCGAATTTCAGCGAAACCCCACCCATATTTATGGACAATCTGCCGAAAAAGGACCCTTGTTTAGAGAATTTTGGGCCCAAAAACCCATTCATGTGGGCGGCACATACCCGTACCCTGAACATGTTATGCACCCCCCCCCCCCGGGTTTCCCCTATGTACGAGTCTGTTTTGAGAAAATCACATAATGAGTTCGGATGAGTTCGGTACACCGATTTTTGATTTATCCTTTATAAATGGTCTCTTGTCAACACCTCTCAAGTTTACCATAATTTCCGTTGGTTTCTTAACGAAGTAAATGCATGGCACTTTGAGCCTATTTGCTCCTTTTTCCCCTTTTTCCCAACATGCAGAAGCCGAGACAAAATTTATGTAAAGACATGCCCTTAGATGCTAGTGGATTTTGATCAATAAATAATGTCTTTTTTTAAATATTTTCAGTTCTAAGTGCATGTACCCGCTTCTATATACGGTAGTCATGTCCTATTTGTATTCTCATAGCAGAATAGTGAGAAGTTAGATCTTTGCTGCATAAAATGATGACCAAAACGAGACTTTAAATCACAAAAACGAGGCTGAAGCCCCCGCTCATCGTCTGTATACCATTCCAACAATTTTCGAACTCAGCACCCCCAAATTGACCAAGTCCATTTGTTCGGATAAATTTCCCCGTCGGGGGACCATTCCCGCATTCTCCGTCTGGCCTATCTCTGATCCTTTGCATCCAGAAATAGAAATGTAGAAGTATTTTTGTTCGAATGACTGAAAAGATCTGAACTTACAGGAATTAAAAAAAATCTAAAATTTACATAGTAGGTCAAACCAACAATGGTATGATTTATCACATCATTCATGCATTGATTTTGTAATTATTGTTCTCATCAAGCTGCAAATAGATCCAGGTTATACATATCTTTGTCTTCTTGCTTGAACGTATTTCTTCATATTTCATCTCACGAGGTCTACAGTGATACAGTAACGTCGGTAAGCTTGGGGTCGATTCGATAAGGGGAGAATTTGGTACAAGGCAAAATGTAGGGGAATTTCGTAACAATTATGATTTCTTAAAATTCAGTAATTTTATGTCTCGCTGCAGCTGTTTGAAATACCCTGCTTCGCGTTGCTTAAAGTGTTGATTAATAGTTTTACGATTTGTGTTTTCCTGCCATCAATGCTACCTGATTTTTGTAATGTAACCTACTCATTCCACCCCTTCTCGCTAGCTCGACCCCTGCACGATGGGGCTGGCTCAGTGGTAGAACGCTTGACTTCCGATATGAAGGTTGGTGATTCGAGTCCCCGCCTTGCCGAACCTGCTACAAAATGCGAGGAGAGTCGCCAACTCTCTGTAATTCTAAGCTAGAGGAAGCACCAGGACAATGCTTCGATAAGCTTAGCTTCTCAGCGTGCTAAAACTACCTTCGGATGTTAGGTAAATATAAAGAGAGAAAACACCCCTGCACCCACTTTACTGCAGCATTCCAAGTTATTCGGAGTTTGAAGCATATCAATGGCACATAAAGTTAAGATTGTGGGAATATTTGACAACGTAACGTCGTTGGTAGAGGCAATCCCAACCCTGGACTGGCTCCAAGTCTCGCTAAATAAATACGGATCAATAAATACGGGAGGGAAAAGGAGGAAAGGGGGAAGACCGGGGGGAGAAGACACGGGGGAAGGAAGAAAGAAAGGGAAGAAATGAAGAAAGAAAGAAAGCCTTCCCCTTTCTCTTCCCTTTCTTTCTTCCTTTCCCCGTGTCCTCCCCCCTTTCCTCCTTTCTCATCCTGTATTTATTGATCAAGAGCGAGACTTGGAGCAAGTCCATCCCAACCCCCATCATTAGCTAGAATTTATCTACAGTTACTCTATATCCTTCTTTCAGCCTCAAAGGAATTGTATATCCAAATCGCGATAAAGAGACGAGGGTAGACACGTCACTTGATGTATGGCTTTTTGAAGCGAAAGGAATCCCGTCCAAGAAAAGGTATTTCTTTGCCACATCAAATGTATTTTATTTGTATCTTTTCATTCCTCCAGTTTCTTTTCTATCCTTTCAAAACTATCCCTGGATGGCCGTTTTTTTTTACTGTAAAGCCATGCTCTCGCTAACTCTAGTTTAAAATGTTTGCCTTGGCTAAAAGCATGTTTCCTTTACTGATAACTCTTCTGCTGGAAGAGGTGCATGATTAAGATCTATCAAAATGAAAGTGGTCATATTAGGCCTTAGTTTGAGACAGTAGTGCAATGATTGTATTTCCAGGAGAACAAAAAGATTTCTAGATGATTTCTTGGATTTCTTTGCAAATCAAAATTATGTCCGTAAAAAGTGTTAGAGATTTCTAGCAGTGATTATCCCCTTGAGTTTCTGGTAGACTGATAACATGTTCGTAGTTATCGCTATTGGTAGACTGATGGACGCTCACTTTCGCATTGAAAATTAGGACGAAATTTTTTCCCTTGATTTCATGTTCGGATATGGAGACCATAGCAACACTGTACGAAATCTGAGTGCCCCAGGCAATGGCGGATGGGCCTAAGTTGTCAGCTTAAGCATTAGATGATAAAACTCCGCAAAATTCAAATTTTCAGTGATGCTAGCCATGAAGGAAAGCCCAAAGTATCCAGATGAATGTTTTCATCAATCCAAAAATCAACAAACCTTTCACTTTGAACCAGGAGTTCCTCATTTTGAAGGCCAATTAGCTTCCATAAGCTTCATCACAGCAAGGAGAATTTCCAACTGTCGCAGGTTGCCATGACTATGCCTTTGCCTCGTTTCAGAGCGCACAGGTAAATCTATGCCTAGCCATCTCAAATTTTATGTGAAAATCCATAAGTTCCAGTTTGAGCAAAAAATCAAACTCGATTAAAAAAATGTATAAGGTGTGTAAAACGTGTTGTAGGTGTTGTTGTTGTTGTTGCGATAACTGGGACTATGTTGTGAATCTAAGTTTCTGCACCAGCCGCTGACTCGCCTCGTGTTTCTTTTATTTTATTCTATTTTATTTTTGACAATTGTTTCTGCTGTGACAAACATAAAGATGTAGCAATAGTAAGATTTAATTACGAACCTGGAAATGTGGTTTTGTCCTGTACCTCTGTTGATATTAAGCTATTCTTGCTTTATTCCTAAATTGTTTAATAATACGTTATTCACTCTCTTTTCTAGATATTATTGCGAAATCGTGCTAGACAAAGTGCTGTACGGCAGAACATCAACAAAACTGAAGTCAGATATTCTGTTCTGGGGCGAACAATTCTCATTTGAGTGAGTTACCATAACTTCTTTTCTAATGAATTCTGAAACGAAAGGTGCGACTTATTGTTTTTATTTTTTGGAAGGCGTTAGTACTGATTTACTTAACTGTATCATATGATCTAAGAACTGTTTGCAAAGTAAAACGATGAAATTTTAATTTTTTTCTGTACCTAATATCTAAATTTACAATAGACCTTTTAGCTGTTCTACAAAAGAGCCTGGATTGAGCGTTATTTGTATACATTTTTATATGCGACGTTCGATTGAATGGCGTTAGAGCTTCTGTCATTTTTGTGCATATTCGAAAATTCTACAAAATGTAGCAAAATATTGTTCGATTCTGATTCTTTTCAGAATAGCTAAAAGGTCTATTCCTGAAGGGTTTTACCGTAGAAGCTTCATTCGTTAAGCCCCAGGGGCCATTTTTAAATTCCGGAGGTTTAAGTTAGGGCTTAAGAGAGGGGTTTAACAGAGAGGAGGGAGGTTTGTCACAATGATGGACAAACAGCAGGCTACAAACGATAGATTGTTATGTCTTTTACAGTCTATTTTGCAGAATCAGCATACAACTTTCTAAGGACCTGTTCATATGGAGGCGAGCCAGCCCGCCTACCGGGCTGGCCCGCTAAGTGAGCTGATTTCGCATTCTGTTCATATGGCAAAATCCATCCTGCCTGCTGTGCTGGAAGTGGTCACGTGACATTGTTGTTGGGATTGTTTTGCATGCCCACACATGCGCAGTAGAGACGTTTTCGTCTCGGCAGGCGGGCTGGAGTGTTCATGTGGGAAAATTTTGATCCCGCCAAGCGGGATCCCGGCAGTACTCGAGTGAGATCTCGCCTACCGGGCCAGCCCGCCTGCTCATATGAACAGACAACAAACTTTGAATGGGAAACAGGGATAAGGGGAGATCTCGGCAAAAACCTCCAGCCCGGTAAGCGGGCTGGCTCACCTCCATATGAACAGGTCCTAAGTCAAATACACAAATTGAACACAATTAAATTGCAAACCATATCAAAATTAGCATCCCAGTGGAAAATCTTTGGAACATCTCACATTTGATAAGTAAAGGCTAATTTTGAATTTTGGTTTTTGAGGGAGGGACTATTAGAGAGGGGAGGGGGGCTTAATAGAGAGATGTTAAATATAACTTTTACGGTATTACGAAAATTAATTTAGTACTGTTCACTGTTGCTTTTCAAAAGTCTCGTAAGAACGAAATTTCATTTCCATTGTTTCTTTGTTCACAGTGACCTACCAAGCGTTGAAAAATTGTGCTTGTATGTGTTCAGAGAGAATGACAGCAAGAAGAAACGAAAAGAGAGAAGTGTCTTTGTTGGTTAGTAAACAATTCTTTCTTTTTTTCGGTTTCAGCGTATTTTTCTTTTGTCAACTTATTTTTCCTTGGCTTCATAATGGCAGGGGTGGAAAAAATAGCGGACCATAGCACCAATGGTCCCAGAAATTTTTTCAGGTCTCCAGGAAGAACAAAAAGAAGAAATGAAAAGGAATAAAGACAAAAAAGCGAAAAATGGAAAGCTAATTTTACGTCAAAATCTTACAGTTGCTCTTTAGTGATAGTCGTTATCATATAAATTTAGGCTGTTACTAGACCAAGGAATTTCATACCAAAGATGCTATTTATAAGTTTGGAAGTGGTCAGCTGAAAAATAAACAAAATTTCCCCAACAAGTTTACGATTTTGATTGAAATTGATAATTAGTCTTTAAACTCTGTCAAATTCATTACATATTGTAACCTGTCAAAACGTGGATACTTTTTGAAGCGATTCTCGCAGAAATTTTTTCAAGATTTGTTTTGGTCCCAGAAATTAAAATATTTTGTCCAACCTTGCATAATGGAAATAGTTCGTGAAAATCTGACCCTTCCTTCTGGAATCAACAATGGAATGCATAGGCCAATGTTCAGATGCCAAACAACAGAAATTACCACCCAAAATTCTCTAGAACTTGTGGTTAAACCTCTAGCCCGAACAAGGGCAGATTTTGTAATACACCAGCAACAATTGCGTTTGATTGACACCTCAATTCAAAGCGATTAGCGACTGCAGACAAAGGAAATTCTCTCAACCAATAATTCAAAAGAAATGAAGCCGAAACATTTTCCTGAAACTAGTAGCGCAAACTCTCGCCTTGTGCAAGCGAAAGATGGTTTTAAGAGAAGTTACGTGCTTATGACGAAAGAAGAAGGATAAATCTGAAGTTCTGCCGGGCGGATTTTGTTTATTTGATTCAGGAGCTGTTTGGTAATCGTTTTATTTAAGCCCTGAAATATGCGAGAATTACAATGCCTTTGGCTCGGCTTCTGAATCTCTGCCTGCTCTTTCTTCTCTATATCAAACTGGACAGGCAATTTTAATCTACAGTAGTTTCTAAGCGATAGCTAATTTTCGTCTTCTTGTCCTCAGGTTCTGTGGAAGTTCCTCTGGATTCAATTCAAGCAAACAATGAAGTCGAGAAATGGCTTCATCTTCGATTACCAGGAGCATCGCCTAGGCCATCTCCGAAAAATGCGGCCAACAAAAATGATCAGTTATCAATTAGAGTCAAAGTCAAGTATCAGGTACAGCAGTTATTTAGATCGAGTCTGATTTTGATATTTTGTAATAGCTAATACTTTTCTACTCTATCTATTTCGTGTGAGAAATTCAAATTGAAGAACGTGGCTGTTTGATGACTGTTAGATGAAGTGGCGGGGATGGCTCAGTGGCAGAATGCTTGATTATCAATCTGAAAGTTGATGGTTCGAGTCCCCGCCCTGCTGAACCTGCTACAAAGTGTGAGGAGAGTCGCCAACTCTCTGTGATTCCAGGCTAAAGGCATCACGAGGTGTGGTCACATCGAGAGGAAGGACCAGAATGCTGCTTCGATAAGCTTAGCTTCTCAGTGACCTAAAACTACCTTCGAATGCTAGGTAGAAATGTATACAAAAAAAAATGTTCCTGTCGTAAATAACTGTGATTCCCCTTAGAAATTACACAGATTAAAGTGCTCTGTACATCACATAACATCTCAGTTCGTGTACAGAACTCTCAAAAGCGACGAAACATATATAGACGAGATAATTTTATGGTGAACTGAAGATTTTGCTAATTGAGGTCATATTTTGTGATCTTTTATATTCAACTGCAAAATTTGAAGAGTGATTTTCTATTTTCAGGGTTTGAAAGTACTTTCCTCTTTGTTTTGTTTTTAAACGATTATTTCTATCATACTTTTCAGACTGTTGCAATTCAACCAATTACAAACTACAATGATCTCCATGAGGTAAGCCTGCTCCTTCCTCTATTTGTCTATCATGTTATGAAGATATTGCAACGTTATGAAGGAATCTTCAAACCCATGAAAAGATTAGGCCTTAACACAGATGAAAAGCAAGATTTTTCAAACGCCTTCCTTGTTATACTTGAGAAGATCCTCGTGAGGTTATGTCAGAACGTGGATAATTGAAAACGGTTTTGGAAAAAGTTAGTATGGATTAATAATCGAAGAAGATAGTATTTTCAGGCATTCAGATTTGTTTGTGCAAGAAATTTTGGACGTTATTTAATCTTGTCTTTATCCCTGGCCTGGCGAAACGACTAAAAACTGTTTGCTAAACATTTGACGTTTGCTTGCCAAGCCAAATGTTTCTCCTTTGGGCCCATCAAACAATATTGCACGGCACTAATTTTTTGCTTTCGTGACAAGCAGAAAAATATAATCTTGCACCCTTTCAAAAAAATCCCCAAAACATCCTTGGCTTGTTTTGCCGGGGCTTTGGTATAAATCAACTCAGTTTTTCGGTTCTTATACTTTACGTTTCCTTATTTTGCAGTACATCAAGCAGAATTATTTTCTACTTTGCAAAGAACTGGAACCTTCGATCACATTAAAAGCTAAGGTACTTCTGTCTATGCTTTTTTTGTTCATTTTCTGATCATTGGAAGCATTTTGTGGATGTCCCTGCTCTTTGGTAGACGCACACGTGAGAAGATCTTTCACCTCCCCTTTACCCTTGGTTTTAATTGAATATTAACGTCGATAACCTAATACTGAGCTGAAGATTCTCTCCTGATGGCAGTCACAGAAACATCTTCGAATATGATTCCAAAGAGCTGAAGCAAGCAAAATCTCCATGCATATTTTGCTGTTAAAATGAATACCCTGAGTTAAAAGATCAGATCTCATAGGTTCATGAATAGCTCATTCTATTCGACAATCCAATGCATAGCGAAAGAAAGCAAATCCAAAGAAAACGATGGAGCGTTGATGCTTTTCTTTGTCCCATTTATAGACGGGAGCCATCATATAGACACCCCCGTCTAAGTGCCCCGGCGAGAGGTCAGATGTTCACCGGGGTTTCAATGACCGAAAAATATGGCCAAATTTTCACTGGGGAGTTCCAATTATGTAACGAGGACGGCATAATTATTGGCGGAGAACTGTTTCTACGAGGACATATTTTCTCAAATTCTCCCCGGGTATCGCCAAATTGCAGCCGAGGTTTCACTTGAGAGGCATTTTATACCGGGGAGATTAGCGTCTTGTGCGGGGACCGATTTGGCTCAAATTTTTTCACCGAGGAAATCACCGGGGTAGGATGTACCGGGGCACTTAGACGGGGGTGTATATAGCTTAGCTCATTCATGTAAGTAATTTTCAATTTTTCGGTGAAAGGAGCACCAGACGTTTGCATCTCGCACACCCACCTGGTCTACGTATGCAAAGATATTTTTCTTAGCCTTCGTATGCACATAGCTAAGAACGTAAATTGGCCAAAATATTTCCACGGTAGAATCATGCATAAGATTTTGCGTATTTTTACCTTCACAGGATGAACTAGCACAAACTCTGTTGAGAATCTTACAAGTTACGAACCAAGCCAAAGAGTTCTTAGCTGATATCATTATTGCAGAGGTCAATTCACTAGGTATGTGAATCTAATTCATTGACCCAAGCACCATAATGTTGACGGTATAGTATTCTAGCCCTTCATAGTCTAGGCGTTTCATTTTTACTAAAAATAATACCAGTATCCTGCATTGTTTTTCTTGAGGTTAGTAACAGGAAAATTATCCCAATAGCTGCTACTGAGGTAGATCCAACTACAAGACAAATGATCAAGATTTAGTCAAATTTATGCTTCGTACTGGGTCGTATTTCTTTAAAATGAAAGAGCCTTTGTTGCCAAGGGTTTTTGCGGACATGGTACAATTTCAGACTGTCTGAAAATTAAATTTGTCTAACATTGAAACTATTGATGAACCATGCAGTGGTTGAATTGATACCGGGTGAGTCAGAAAAAAGAATCCACGTTTGAAAGGTCACGGCTCCCTGGATATCAAAACAATGATATCGGCAAATATATAGTTTTATGGTAGAAATGTTCAAATCTACTATAAAATTTACCTCACTGAAATCGGCTACTCCATTCTGAAATTATGAGGGATTTTCTCCAGAAAGCCTCTTCAAAAAACCTTCAAAACGTGCCTAAATCATGAACATATTTCCCTAACATTTCTACCTTACAATGCCTTACAGCAATGACTTGTGAACGCTTTAGCATGTGCTATCCTCTTGGGAGGATGAACAAGTCCTTCCCCTGGTATCGATGACCTATTCAGGGGGAGTCCATTCTCTCAAGAGGACAAAATACATGAATTTATGTGAGTGTCATCAATTTTAGGAAGGAAAATGTGCTCATTGTTTTCATTCGTTTTTGCAGGTTTTTGAAGGGGCTTTCTGCAAAAAATCACCCATATCCACGGGAAGGAATGGCCGATTAAGGCCGGGTAAATTACTGAACCTAATTGAACATATTGGCAATAAAACAAGACATTTTTCAACATCATTGCTTTGATATTCATGGAGCAGTGGCCTTCCAAGCGAGGATCCTTTTTTCTGACTCACCCGGTATAACATTACAACCAAACTAAAACTTTTCCATCAGTTCAACTACTATTGCAGTGTCATTCATGGTTTCTCCTTAGGCCAAATTGATTTTTAGAGACAGTCTGAAATTTCAGCGTGCCCACAAAGGACCCTGGATGAGAAAGGCTCTTTAATTGGTCAGTATCACTTCGTGTGAAACAGTCCTGCTGCTTTATAGTATGGCCAAGTATGCTTGCAGTCGATTGGAAACAATGTTCTGTTTGAGATACCTTTTGATTAAAAACTTGGTAAAATATAT
>REGL01000294.1:17870-35988 GCA_004194395.1 Aurelia aurita complex sp. Pacific
ACAGAACAACGTTTGAAGCATCTCAATCGGCCACTTGCTTAATTTTCTGTAACAGATTGCGTTGGATCACTTTTTTCTGGGTCACCCGGTATAGACAAATGTATTCAATGTGACAGAAAAGCGGAGAGAGGCGTTTTTATTAAAACATATATTCTATTAAAATTTGCAATGCATATTACGGATTACTGTACCCAAAAACTACTTAACAATTCTACGAGAACTATACCAGGAGGAGCTAAAGACTATGACTACCCCATGGCGTTATATAAAAACAGTATAATTTTACATAAATGCTACGCACAATTAAAAGAAAGAACAATGATCAATACTGTACTGGAATCTTTCTGAATGATCCAAAAAATGTCACGAGTAAAACTCTTTCGTTCATTTTATTTCGATAACATACCTGGCATCTAATGTGAGACAGAATTTACAAACGAAAAGAAAATTTACTTTAAGGGACTTGTTGTTTGCATGGCATGTGACTGAAGTTTGACATGATCTTAGTCAAACCGAACAGTTTTGTGGATGAAACGTACAGTCAGCTCTAGTATTTTTCTATTTAGGTAATTGGAAAGGTCTTGATCACCATATAATAAGAGGTTCATTAGAAATCGCTTGAACTATTAGTGATTTCAACAAATGGTCGAAATAAATCCAAAACTCTAGGGAGAAGATCTCGTCGTTGAATGTCAAATGAAGGGCAAGCAACAAAAACTGCTCCGTATCCTCATTACCGTCATACTTTGGTCACATTAGATTTACGGTGTAAGGTGTCCCTAAAATTCTGCTTGAATTTTTGGAAATTTAGTTTGCTGAGACCGACCCATATTTGGGAAAGATACGATAGGCCTATCGGATCGTAAATACAAAAGACAGGTTTTGCAGGGGGCGAATTATTGATAAAAGCTTTATCTTAAAAACAGCAACAGACGGTGCAAGCCTGATTTCAGGATCAAGCTTATTCCATTCAGAGATACAGTTTGGATAGAAGCTAGAATTATATTTGTGTGTTCTTGCCCTTATTCGCCAAGTAGCATCCTGATTTCGAAGGGAGTAATTCGTCACATTAAGTGGTAGGATTGGCTCTTTTGTATACCAGGGGGTGAGATTATTCATAATCTCATAGAACAAAGCCATTCGTCTACTCCACCTTCGGGAACTTAGTGACTCATAGCTAAGCTCTGCAAAAAGTTTTTCACGCGATGTTCCCCTCCATGTTCCTGTTGCAGCAAGTGCAGCAGAATTTCTGAACAGTCTCTATTTTGTCCATTAGATTTGGTAACATGATATTTTTACTGAATTAACAATTTTTAGATGGAATATGATGGATAACATCCCCGTAGTCAATTAGGGGTCGCACTTAAAGCTTATACAATGCATTTAGGGTATGTTTGAGCAGATATTTGGTGAGATACTTTAGCAGACCAATGCCCTTTCTCGTTTTAGAGATAACAGATTTAAAATGTGGTGAGAAAGAAAGCTTCGAGTTTAAGAAAATACATGTCTTTTCTTTGAAAGTAGTAATTCAACAGCTCGTTTTTGCCGATTGATACTTGATAGAATGGGTGTGATGCTTTATAAATTGGTTTCTAGGAGGTGCACCACAGCGAATCCTTTCTTTCTTTTTTCTTTTATTCATCTCCATGAAAATTATTTTAGCAAAAAGCATATCTTCATTAATATGTATCATCCGTAACAGGAGAGGACTTAGGATCATCTTGCTTTTTTTATTTTATATATACACAATCTAAAAATATACAATCTAGCAAAGACATAGTTACAAAAGACGATACCATTGGGAGCATGATAGGCATGGCTACCCCAAATGATCTAATGATCTTAACAAATAACAATACAGATACTAAAGGGTATACCAAAGTTTCTTTTGGTTTCTCCTAAGGGAGAAAACGGCTTAAACAGAAGATAGGGCAACACTACTGTTTGAATCAAAATTGAAAATTGACAGCTTTTGGTGTAGTCTTTAGTAACCTAGATACATTTACTATACATATATCATTTTGTAAGAAGTTAAAGATTAATAGAGGAGATGAGACAGAAGATTAATTTACCTAGGTTTGTAATTGCTGGTGCTACAAGAAACGCTCTGATGTATTGATGAATTCTAGCGTTGATTCTAAAATTTTACTCCCATCTTCCTCCCATTGTGCTTCGGACTTAACAATTCAACAATGATATCTATTGTTAACAAAGAATGAAAACAACAATACAGCAAGGTACGATTCAACAATAACAACAAGAAACAACAATGAACAATAACAACTATGAACAATGCCACAAAAGACAAATGGATGATACTTATACCCCATTCACACTTGCAAAGATACAAATATATCTATTTTGTTTGTAATCTAAAATTTTTTTTTTGAAATCAATAGAAAAAAAGAAAAACTGAATCATCATTAAATCTTGCGTTCTTATTGGTCAATCCAAAAATTGAATGCATCTGCTTGGGTCAAATTTAACCTTATTTAGATAAAATTGGTTCAAGGCATCCTTTGCTTGAGTCACTGAACTAGATTCACTAAAATATTAACCACAGGATGGGAACTCAAGCACAGGAGTACTGTCTAGGCCTGTCAAACGCCTTCAAATACAATCGATCATTTGACCTTACTTCACAAATTGTGGCAATGCGAATTTAGAGCGAAAATTGATAAATGGTTCGTCAGTTCCTTTGAAAATCGCCATCAGTACCCAATAGTCAGCGGAAATAAATCTTGTTTGGCTATAAAGATAGAATGTTCCACAAGGATCTGCTCTTGGGGTGATCGTCTTCGCATTGCATGTCAATGATGCGGCAAGGTTAATAATAATAAAAACAGCTTGTGCATGTGACACTGATATCTTCTTGTTTTGAAACGTTCTTTGTGTCGCCAAGTCATATGAACCGATAAAGCGTTGGAAAACTGCATCATACCGGGTGTCCCAAGAAAAAGTATTCCCATTTGAAAAATCACCAATATTTTACTACACGACCGATCTTCAATTTTCTTTTTTTTTTTGTCAAGTAGATCAAGGGCCAAATCATTTCCCCAGACTAGCTGACTTTGTAATGGGCTTAAAATGAGCAACTTTAAGCTCTTTTTAGGGCTCCCTGGTTTTGAATCATACTGCAAAGAAGCACTGATGATTGCCAGATCAATTTCTTTGTGGATGTAAAGCATGTAGTTTGGTCATAAATGATTGAATTAAATACGCACTATCATTCGAGACTTCAATGATGATAAAAAATCTTAAAATTTGGACTCTTTGGCAAGATTGAGTATGTTGATTTAGAAATATAGCTTAAAATAAGTGTTTTCAACGTGTAATTTTTCAATCTTGTTGTATCAAAAGCAAACATTTTATCGTCTGTAAATATTTGCGGGTCATTGACAAAGCAAGTTAGAAAGAAAATTTTATCAAAGGTTTGATAACTGATTTTTGGTGAGTTTTTAAACAGGAGTATTTTTTGGGACACCCGGTAGTATAGAAACCCAAGTTGATGGCCCAAATTTAAAATTTCGTAGAGAAACCGAAAAATTTGCTAAAATTCTTTCGTCGAACATTGGTCACATCAAACTATTAGATAAAATCAAGTGGAGAAGAAACAAGAAAGAAACAGTGCACTAGGAGCCTGTCTCAAATTGTTCAAATTAGATGTCCTGTTAAAATTTCCGCGAATAAAAACGATTGCAGTGTTTCGAATGGGTAATTTTGCGTTATTGCAAATCTCACATGACATCTATTTTAAGACTTGAAATCAGCCACTCAGAGAGACTACTACAGTATGTCAAACTTAGATTATGCAAAACTCTCATAGTGTAAATTTGACCCACGTTTCATATCACACAAATCATACCGGGTGTCCCAAAAAAGTACTCCTGTTTAAAAAACCACCAAAAATTGATTATCAAACCTTTGATGAAATTTCCTTTTTGAATTGCTTTATCAAAGACCCAACAATATTCACAGATGATAAAATGTTCGCCTTTGATACAGAAAGGTAGGAAATTTATGCGTTGAAAAACCTTATTTTGAGCTATAGTTTTTAATCAAAATACTCAATCTTGCCTAAGAGTCGAAATTTTCAGATTTTTTATCATCAATAAAGTCTCCAATGATAGTGCGCATTTATTTATGTCATTTGTGACCATACTAGAAGTTTTACATGCACACAAAAATTGATTTGGCAATCATCAGTGCTTTTTTGCAGTATGATTCAAAACCAGGTAGCCCTAAAAAGAGCAAAATTTGCTCGTTATTAAACCATTTACGAGATCAGCTATGCCATGGATAATAATTTGGTCTTTGATCTACTGAACAAAAAAAGAAAATTGAAGATCGGCCGTGTAATCAAATTTTGGTGATTTTTCAAACGGGAGTACTTTTTTGGGGACACCCGGTAGCACATTTGCATCGTTGTATTTGCTATGATTCGCATATCAAGCAAACGAACGTCAAGTCCAAAAATATCATCACAATAATTACCCCCAACATAGCACTAACGCGTGTGTGGCTAGAATGTAGGTGGAGCTTCGTCAAGAAAATTGTAAAATTGATTAATCACCGAGTGTGCTTTCACAAATTTGGTTAAAGGCTATTATAGATGTGAATAGGGAACTATTTTGCTTCATTGAGGGCGTGTAGTTTTGACAGGCCTACTGTGATAAACAATACTTCAACCTGTTAACAAACCAAAGATCTCTGAACAAACGCTGGGAAAAAACAAGCAGACAAACAAGGTCAACTTGACATTATTTTGCTCTAACTGTTGGTGCAATAGAAGCTGATGATTAATGCAAATTTTGCATATAATAGAAGCTAATGATTCAGCTATTTCGCTGGAGGATCGTCCGATACTCTTCTGCATCTAATTTAATAATTGAGTTGGCAATTCATTTAACTCGCTNTATTATAGATGTGAATAGGGAACTATTTTGCTTCATTGAGGGCGTGTAGTTTTGACAGGCCTACTGTGATAAACAATACTTCAACCTGTTAACAAACCAAAGATCTCTGAACAAACGCTGGGAAAAAACAAGCAGACAAACAAGGTCAACTTGACATTATTTTGCTCTAACTGTTGGTGCAATAGAAGCTGATGATTAATGCAAATTTTGCATATAATAGAAGCTAATGATTCAGCTATTTCGCTGGAGGATCGTCCGATACTCTTCTGCATCTAATTTAATAATTGAGTTGGCAATTCATTTAACTCGCTGCTGCCTCGACACCTGGGCTTTTTACATGGATTGCGTGCGCTGCCTAGCTCATTGTTCATTAATTGATTGATTGTAGGCCTAAATTAATGTGTGATACCTCACCATTGAGCAGTTTCATCAATCATTAACGGCCATGTATGGGAAACTTTTTGATCACAAAGCAGACTTATGCCGTTTCTCATTATAGATTGATCTGTCGCTCTAGGCCTTAATTACGGTCCGCTACTGTTTTCTATTGCTGAAGTCATTAGTTTTAGCTATCTCATAATTTTGGTTTTTTTTAATTATGATGCTACTTCTACCGTACATGTTTCTTAATTTATTCAAGTTTATTTTTGCCATTAGTCAATAAGTTCTCGCAACAGCTGATTACGCTAAAGATGGAGGCACGGGATTTTTTACCAAGATGCATTGCGTTCTAATTACGAATCTTTAACGATTGTATGGGGATTCGATTAAAGAAAACACTGTATCTTGCTAAAAACGTCCTTGCCGCCATCTTTAGCGTAATCATCTATTCTAGATAATTTGGATGATATGAACCTTTCAACTATACAGTACTGCAAAAGACTCTGGACCAGAGCAATTCGTTTCTACATTCCAAATGTTCGGCACGAGAGTTTCGTGTGTATCAGAAGGATTTCTGCAAAAGCATGGTAGAAAAACGTTGCTCAATCCACAGGAAGCCCAGGCGGTTGATTGAACGATAATAAGTTTAAAACTTCAAAATAGTTAATTGTAATACCTTTGTGTCTTATCTGTTGCACTTCTCTACGGCTGTATTGTGTTTCCTTTGTTAACTTCTGTACTGCGTAATTGTTCGAATACGAGAGTTCGATGTGAAGTAACACTACGCCTTCCTATATAAAGTTACAAGGAATGAAACTCTTCTTCAAGCCCTATATAGAGTTTCACTCCTTGTAACTTTATATAGGAAGGCGTAGTGTTACTTCACATCGAACTCTCGTATTCGAACAATTACGCAGTACAGAAGTTGACAAAGGAAACACAATGCAGCTGTAGAGAAGTGCAACAGATAAGACACAAAGGTATTACAATTAACTATTTTGAAGTTTTAAACTTATTATCGTTCAATCAACTGCCTGGGCTTCCTGTGCTCAATCTAGACTCTTTTGCAGAATAGCAAGAAAGATCAATTATGAACAGGGACTTAAGCGTATTGCTCTTACACTGCACAATGTCGCGTGTTGGAATTGAAACTCGAATGATCTACGACTCCTGTCGAATTTTCACTTCACCAGTTACTGGAATGAAGCGGCCGTTCCAGTTCTGACTCCTGTGCTTGAGTTCCCATCATGTGGTCAAGATTTCAGTGAATCTAGTTCAGTGACTCAAGCAAAGGATCCTTTCATTTGGCCAACACAGAACTATTGCAGTATTTCGCAGAACACGCTAGGGATTTTAATGTTATATGCTTATCCAGGTTTTTGAAGGAGATGTGCACTGCATGATCTCAGCACAGCTAAAGACTGTCTCAAATTAGATGTCAGGAAAAATTTGTGATCACGCAAAATTACTTGTGCAAAACTGTGATTGCTTTTATCCACGGCATTTTCTGCCTGACATCTAATCCCGGGGAGGGGGGTACTTTACTTTCAATTGTACGGGGGTGTGCACTCCGTGATAAACATTGTTCATACGGCTTTAGGAATTTTCCCGCAAAATGATAGCCGGCTTTAGAAAAAATCGGTGAAAAGCATACTCCAAAACGCAAAACTTGGTGAAAAGCATAACAAAGCACGCAAAAAAATTCATCGAAAATAATGAAATATCACTTTTGACAACTGGCTTTAGGAAAATTGCCTTCTTTTGATACCCGGCGTTAGAAGAGGCGAAAGCGATCCCGGAAAGGAGTGCACATCCCGTCAGCAAAATATACCAAGTACCCCCCCCCCCTGGGCATCTACTGTGAGGCAGATTAGGTATTTAAACGAGAGAAAAAGTGCAGTCACTCTCAGCCTGGAAAGAGCTGCAGTCCTCTCTTCTGCTATAGAGCTCGATTCTTTCCTGAACTGCTTTGAAGTTATGCAGTCGTCGCATTGTTGAACAAACACTTAAAAAAGTAGAGGTGCTAAGAAAAGCCTTCAGGGGTTTTTCAGCAGCCTACAAATAGGCAACTCCTAGAGGTGCTTAAAAAAGCCTTTTTCAGGAGTTTTTGAAAGAGCCCATTTTTGCAGGTTTTTAGAAGAACCCCTAACATAGGTTTTTAAAGAAACCTGTTAGTTGTGTTATAAAAACCCTTTAGCAGCCTACAAATACGCAGCCCCTAGAGAAGTATCAATACAAATACAGCTTTTTATCTTTGATACAGATACAGTTTTTTCTTTTTAGCAGCCTACAAATACACAGCCCGTTAGCGCTCAATTTTTTTGTTTACAAACGCATTGGGAAATCAATCTACCCCCTCTTCCTGNGAACCCCTAACATAGGTTTTTAAAGAAACCTGTTAGTTGTTATAAAAACCCTTTAGCAGCCTACAAATACGCAGCCCCTAGAGAAGTATCAATACAAATACAGCTTTTTATCTTTGATACAGATACAGTTTTTTCTTTTTAGCAGCCTACAAATACACAGCCCGTTAGCGCTCAATTTTTTTGTTTACAAACGCATTGGGAAATCAATCTACCCCCTCTTCCTGCTGATAACGCTATCTAATCCAAATGCCCAATCGACTTTTGCTGATAATCATTTCCTCGTTACGAGACTGCGAAATCAAGAGCAGTAGATAAGATATGATATGATGATTTTTTAGATACATACATAACAAGCCTACTTCAACTACCATTAACTGCATTACTACGATTAACTACGATATTCATTCATACATGCATATACCCAGTGTCCCAAACAAAAGTACTTCTATTTGAAAAGTAACTAAAATTTGTTTACATGGCCGATCTTCAATTTTTGTTTCAGTAAGAATATGAAAGACCAAACTATCTTCCTTGGTATAGTTAATCTTGTGATTGGTTTTAAAAGTGGCAAATTTAGCTCTCTAAGGCTGCCTGCTTTGAAACATGTTGCAAAAAGCATTGATGACTGCCAAATTAAATCATTTTTGTACATTGAGCTGCTTCTTTGGTCACAAATGTCAAAAAGGAATGCAAAATATCATCAAATCAGAATAGAATATTGGTACCATAGCCTTTGCTAGGCCCGAGGAGTTGCTATTATATCCAAAATATACATGAATCTACGGCCAGTGTTTACTGTCAACATATTCGTCGCTAGGCGGCGTCTACATTCCCCGGAGGCGACTACAACAAAATGCTTCTAATCATGAGACTGTCAATATTATCTTGTCTTGCAGTTCTTCTTATCTTTCCAGTTTGCTATCATCATTACCATATCTGCAGTCGATATCTAAATCTATTCCCATGTCGATAAAATATCTTATATTCAAGTTTTTGTTTACCCTGGAGGTCTTTTCAGATTCTCTCTTTGCGTTTCTATTTTCGCTAGATTCCTTCCTGAAACCTGAGACCCCGTTTACACTGTACCGGTGCCCCCCCCTGGTACCCCCACCGATACAACCTCAGATCTGTTTTAAAAGTGTAACGACTCAGTCTCCCGTTTGCACTGCTCTTCCTACTAATCTGTGGCACTTTATCCCTTCGATTTAAGTAAACATTTTGTTCTGGAGCAGTGTTAACGCTCATTAAAGGGGCTCCGTCGTCAAAATGTAAACAAAACGATGATTTTTGCAGTTTTTTTTAAAGGTGATATCACACAGGATTTCGTATTTTTTTCAAAATGAAAGTTGCAGTTTGGGCATTAATCATTGTACTTCACTTAGGAACAAACCAAACATTCGTATCTTCTACGATTGCTCGGTTATAAGTGGATTTTAACACGTGCAAGTTTACGGATTTGTTTACTGTTTGACGACAGAGCCCCTTTAAGCGTAACAACTTTGTAGCGGATCAAAACTGTAACGGTAAAGTGAAATCGTGGTATCGATTCACCCTTGATTTCTTGATGCTATGCAAACAAAGCTCGNTTTTTGCAGTTTTTTTTGAAAGGTGATATCACACAGGATTTCGTATTTTTTTCAAAATGAAAGTTGCAGTTTTGGCATTAATCATTGTACTTCACTTAGGAACAAACCAAACATTCATATCTTCTACGATTGCTCGGATGTAAGTGGATTTTAACACGTGCGAGTTTACGGATTTGTTTACTGTTTGACGACGGAGCCCCTTTAAGTGTAACAACTTTGTAGCGGATCAAAACTGTAACGGTAAAGTGAAATCGTGGTATCGATTCACCCTTGTTGGTATCAATTCACCCGTGATTTCTTGATGCTTTGCAAACAAAGCTCGTGTTCATGACCCACAAGCCCTATTTAGATTGCCGGTAAATAAACTGAATTCACACTTGCAGCGATTTTGCGGTGCGGTGCGATCAATGCGATGCGTGCGGGAACATTTAATCCAACTTTTTGGCATTGCCGCGCTTCATTGTTATCTGAAATGCGTCAAGAACGAGGCTTCAAGCATTAATTCAGCTTCAAGGCATCGAGAAAAACACAAAAAATGTTTGATAGAAAATGTCATTGATACCACATATGGAACACATTTCTTGATCGAATTGATAGGGAGGGGGGGGGGGTTTCTTTCCCGAAATATTTTGAACATAGGACTTCAATTTCACGAGGATATTGATTAGTTTTTAATTTTCTTCAAAAATATCGTCAACAGTTTCAAGCATAATTGGGTTGGGTACCAAACGGGAATCTCTCCTAAAAAAGGATTCATACACGTAAATGGGATTAGAATAGAACACTGCTGATCTTTGTTTGCAAGAAACTGTCACGTGGACCCAGCTCAATGTATCTTAAACGCTTCTTAGGAGTTTTATCAAATTCTTGATGCTTACATTGATATTTCTCAACGAAGATTTATGACATGGTAAAAGTGCCTAATCATTGCTCAAGTACCTTCCCAATAAAGTAATACAATACAAGAAACGAGTGGAAAAAGTTAACAATATGCTATAGATTTCCTTGCTAAAAGAAAACGTTTCTTGGATAATTTTTCCCCTGAAATATCTCAATGTTTTGTAATTTGGGAGTTAATTTCTTGTAAACCGTTTTTATACTGAACATACATGCATAGTTGGTTGGTTCGTTTGTTGGTGGTGGGTCTCGCATTGGTTTCATAACATCCGCTTTTCTTCATATTTTGTTGTCATGTTGTTTGGTGACGTCTATATTTTATCTTATCTAGCACTTGATTGCGGGAACAACGCCTTCACACTTTCAAGTCATTGGTGCGCTATCTACGATATCTATGATGCATTGATTATTTTACTAAGCGACGATATAATCGGCGACTCTACGATTTTCTGGTATATTTTGCTTAAAGCCTCTTGGACAACCGGCATGCATTGCTGCCCTATATCTAAAAGTGGCATAATTTCATGCTGTATGGAGATAATTTTTTGATGTCGCTCTCAACTCAGGAGCATGTTTCTGCGGCTGCAGCTGCTTCTTATTCACAGTTCTCCTCTCCCTTCGTGCGTTAAAGATTGGACAGGAATTTAATTACATTGGAAACAAAAGAAACGATCGCACTGCATGACGGTTGCCCGAGAGCTTTTAATTATGTACATAAATTTGGCTACATAACGCGATTAGTGGCGGCGCAACACCCTGACCTAAGGCGCAAATATTGCGCAAGGTTTGATATTTGAATTTGAACAACATTTAAAAGTCTTTTCAAAGATTGTTTTGACAAGGAGAAAGTAATTGCTGTCTTTTTGGAGTAAATGGATGTATGTGTCCCCCCGTGCAGTAGGTTAATGCTCATGCTCCCGGCAGAGCCCCAACCCAGAACGCTACTGCGCATGAGCTTTAAGCTACTGCACGGGGGGACACATACATTTCGTCGGACAAACCTTACATCGTCTCCCCAACAATTACACTAATGAGCACACACAGTCTAAATCTTTAAAACAGTTGATGTAAATTCTACGATCTATTTATTTGAACTGCATGGCTTCAAAGAAATTGTAGCTATTTCGCTTTAATTCTACCATAGGGCTTTTCTGACATCTTCAGTATGTTCAGAATTAGAGAGTTTGTCTTTTTTTTAGGAAATGAAGAAAAGCTTTCAAACAAATTTAAAACCATCATAATCTCTAGACTTTTCGACGAAACATCCAATAGTTTTCAAGAAAACTATAGTTTGTTTATCTTGCTTTTCATTCAGCACGCAATGGATCATGATTAGCAATTGGTCTTTAAAGTGCCATTGTCACCCAGGATCCTTTGCAGGCAAGCTACAACCTTAGGCTGTCTGAAAATCAGATTTGGCCTAAGTGAAAGGTATAAAACCACTGTTGAACTGACAGGAGACTTAACTTTCAGTTGACTCTACCATCAGTTTGATTACTGCAGTGTGGATCCATAATTTGAGTTTAAAGGTAGTGTGTCATGTAACTGACTGGTCGCAATAAAGTCAGAGGCAAACATAACGGATTACCTTGTGAGTCTGTGCATTTGGAATAAAGGAGGGGTGGTCGTCATCACTTTCTACGGTCGTAGAAAATGATCAGGATCAGTAGTCATTCTATTCTCCTATTCTTTGTATTGTTTTTATCACCCACTCAGATATGGGTGGCAGACTGCCTTTGAGCCAGATTTGATTATCTGAAATTGCAGTATGCCTGCAAAGCACCCTGGGGGTGACAGTGGCTTGGCTCTTTGACGTTTTAGCTATATTCACATATTATGCATTACATTTCAAGTCAGATGACATAAAACTAAGTTTTGTCGATTTGATTGATTCTCTCCTCAAGCTTTCCCTTCGAAAACGTTTTTTGTTGACATGTCTTTGCACAAATTTGCAACACAGCAATTTTTGCATCGCTCTTTTGCAATCTTCATTCATCAACGCATATATGAAAATGTTAAGAGCTGAGTTGCTCAGTGGCAAAATCTCATTGAATACATGAACCACCCATCTCGCGGGATGCATACTGCCAGGCCAAAATAGATTCATGACGTTGATGATGTTGCCAGGCAACCAGCAAATGACGAATGCTCCGTATATGACAACGACAGCTCTCAAAGCTCTAAGTGTTGCATTACCAGTCAAGCAACCAGTACATTTCCTTGCCTTGAAAAGGTTGTTCTCCGTAAACGAGATACCTTCCTCTGAATTCCTCCCCAGACCTCTGCCCTGCCCTCGTCCATGGTTGTTGTTTCGTCTGCCGACATTATCGTTCGAATCGGCGTAACTGCGAAAGTCCCCGATTACCGCGATTGGTCCTGCATGTTGCAGAGTTACACGGAATATCTTGTAATATATGAAGCCCATTGTTATGAGGGGGAAGAAAAATAGAACCACGATCACAGCTCCAGTATATTTTGGGCTAAGAGTGTAACACGTGTAATCAACAATCCC
Organism: Aurelia aurita complex sp. Pacific; assembly: GCA_004194395.1. Classification (NCBI taxonomy): domain Eukaryota; kingdom Metazoa; phylum Cnidaria; class Scyphozoa; order Semaeostomeae; family Ulmaridae; genus Aurelia; species Aurelia aurita complex sp. Pacific. The sequence continues at coordinate 30,529 of REGL01000294.1, forward strand.
TACTCCATTAAGAGTCATATTACTCCAGTCGATATTTGCAAGAATACCAACGACGCATGATAATATCCAAATTGCTAGGATCACAACGTTAGAGCGGGCCTTGCTCATTAGATTTTCATATTCATAAGGTTTTGTGACTGCCAGGTACCTGTCCACACCTATGGCAAAGAGAATCAATAACGATGACAAGCATATCAGATGGTCTGCAAAATAGCCCAGGTGGCAAAATAAGACATCTGAACAGAATGTTTGATTGTGCAGCGTGAAATCTATCTTCATTGGTAAAATAAAAAGTGCCATGAGTAAATCACTGACTGCCAATGACAGAATAAATCGATTGCTTGCTTTTCTCAGCAAACTTCTCGAGTAAAACACTGCGAGACAGAAGAAGAAATTCGTGGAGAAAATCGCAGCCATTAAAATACACCAGAATACAACATAACCAATATTTCCGCTCGTTGTGGGCATATCACAATAATTCAATTCCAACGGCAAGCATATATTTGCATGGATGAGATGTCGCGTGCTGTTTATATAGTTGACCATTTCATTATCAGTTCTATTGGCCAAGAAACATGACTTTGCAACATCCATAAATACTTTTTCACTGAAATTGTACTCCTTAACAAAGCTTGATGCATCGTGAAAACAGCATATAAGCTCTCTTNAACTGAAATAACTGAAGCTTGCCTAATTCCTTTCTTTTGGATTGTCTTATTTACCCAATCAGCGCCATGATAGTTTGCCTTTAATGCTCATGTGCCCGGCAGAGCCCCAACCCAAAATGCTACTGCGCATGAGCTTTACGCTACTGCACGGGGGGACACATAAATTATACATTTCGTCAGACAAACCGTATATCGTCTCCCCAACAATTACACTAATGAGCACACAGTCTAAACCTTTAAAAAGGTTGATGTGATTTCTATGATCTATTTATTTGAACTGCATGGCTTCAAAGAAATTGTAGCTATTTCGCTTTAATTCTACCATAGGGCTTTTCTGACATCTTCAGTATGTTGAGAATTAGAGAGTTTTTCTTTTTTTAGGTAATGAAGAAAAACATCCAAACAAATTTAAAACCATCATAATCTCTAGACTTTTCGACGAAACATCAAATGATTTTCAAGAAAACTATTGTTTGTTTGTTTTGCTTTTCATTCAGCACGCAATGGATCATGGTTAGCAATAGTTCTTTAAAGTGCCATTGTCACCCAGGATCCTTTGCAGGCAAGCTACAACTGTCTGGAAATCAAATTTGGCCTAAATGGAAACTATAAATCCACATCACAGTAGTTAAACTTTTGACTTTTGACTTTCAGTTGACTTTACTGTCAGCTTGATTACTGCAGTGTGGATCCATAATTTGAGTTTAAAGGCAGTGTGTCATATTTTTGTTTATTCTTGTCTTTCGTTGTTTTGATTGTTGGTTTGTTTGTTTGTTTTACTTTTTGGAAATTGTGGGCCTTAATTTGCAAGTCCCATCTGCAGTGGGAACAAGGTGACCCCGTGTCTTTTCACGCTGTGGATGGGACCAATAATGTATTATAGTTAGTTTTAGGTTTTACTTGACATGAACAAAGAAAAAAAGGTGTGTCATGTAGCTGATTGGTCGCAATAAAGTCAGAGGTCAACATAAGGGATGTGTTTGTGAATCTGTGCATTTGGAATAAAGGAGCGAGGGATGGTCGTTATCACTTTCTACGGTCGTAGAAAATGATCAGGATCAGTAGTCATTCTATTATCCTATACTTTGTATTGTTTTTATCACGTGACCAATCAGATGGGTGGCAGACTGCCTTTGAGCCAGATTTGATTATCTGAAATTGTAGCATGCCCGCAAAGCACCCCGGGGGTGACAGTGGCTCTTTGATGTTTTAGCTATATTCACATATTATGCATTACATTTTAAGTCAGATGACATAAAACTAAGTTTTGTCGATTTGATCGATTCTCTCCTCAAGCTTTCCCTTCGAAAACGTTTTTTGTGAATGTGTCTTTGCACAAATTTGCAACACAGCAATTTTTGCATCGCTCTTTTGCAATCTTCATTCATCAACGCATATATGAAAATGTTAAGAGCTGAGTTGCTCAGCGGCAAAATCTCATTGAATACATGAACCACCCATCTCGCGGGATGCATACTGCCAGGCCAAAATAGATTCATCACGTTGATGATGTTGCCAGGCAACCAGCAAATGACGAATGCTCCGTAAATGAGAACGACAGCTCTCAAAGCTCTAAGTGTTGCATTACCAGTCAAGCAACCAGTACATTTCCTTGCCTTGAAAAGGTTGTTCTCCGTAAACGAGATACCTTCCTCTGAATTCCTCCCCAGACCTCTGCCCTGCCCTCGTCCATGGTTGTTGTTTCGTCTGCCGACATTATCGTTCGAATCGGCGTAACTGCTAAAGTCCCCGATTACCGCGATTGGTCCTGCATGTTGCAGAGTTACACGGAATATCTTGTAATATATGAAACCCATTGTTATGAGGGGGAAGAAAAATAGGACCACTATCACAGCTCCAGTATATTTTGGGCNACAGCTCTCAAAGCTCTAAGTGTTGCATTACCAGTCAAGCAACCAGTACATTTCCTTGCCTTGAAAAGGTTGTTCTCCGTAAACGAGATACCTTCCTCTGAATTCCTCCCCAGACCTCTGCCCTGCCCTCGTCCATGGTTGTTGTTTCGTCTGCCGACATTATCGTTCGAATCGGCGTAACTGCTAAAGTCCCCGATTACCGCGATTGGTCCTGCATGTTGCAGAGTTACACGGAATATCTTGTAATATATGAAACCCATTGTTATGAGGGGGAAGAAAAATAGGACCACTATCACAGCTCCAGTATATTTTGGGCTAAGAGTGTAACACGTGTAATCAACAATCCCTACTCCATTAAGAGTCATATTACTCCAGTCGATATTTGCAAGAATACCAACGACGCATGATAATATCCAAATTGCTAGGATCACAACGTTAGAGCGGGCCTTGCTCATTAGATTTTCATATTCATAAGGTTTTGTGACTGCCAGGTACCTGTCCACACCTATGGCAAAGAGAATCAATAACGATGACAAGCATATCAGATGGTCTGCAAAATAGCCCAGGTGGCAAAATAAGACATCTGAACAGAATGTTTGATTGTGCAGCGTGAAATCTATCTTCATTGGTAAAATAAAAAGTGCCATGAGTAAATCACTGACTGCCAATGACAGAATAAATCGATTGCTTGCTTTTCTCAGCAAACTTCTCGAGTAAAACACTGCGAGACAGAAGAAGAAATTCGTGGAGAAAATCGCAGCCATTAAAATACACCAGAATACAACATAACCAATATTTCCGCTCGTTGTGGGCATATCACAATAATTCGATTCCAACGGCAAGCATATATTTGCATGGATGAGATGTCGCGTGCTGTTTATATAGTTGACCATTTCATTATCAGTTCTATTGGCCAAGAAACATGACTTTGCAACATCCATAAATACTTTTTCACTGAAATTGTACTCCTTAACAAAGCTTGATGCATCGTGAAAACAGCATATAAGCTCTCTTTCTTCCTCGTTCATTTTTGCAAATAAAATCGAAACTACAGGATAATTCTGAATTCTTTTTCGGCAATTGTTTGCTCTGTGGCAACTCGGTTGAGTCTCAGTTGCAGGTCGCTGTTGACTGATTGAGTCAATCGTCTTTGCAATAAGTCTTCTTAGGCAGTCGGCCGTACACACGAATTACCTGCGTTTTGTTTCACATTATTTTTATCGGAAAGCATCTAATGATCTGCAATTTTCCGAATATCGTAAAAATTTCTTCGTTCTAAGAATTCACCAGCTCCACCAATATTTGTGGCCCCTGATTTTCGCTGTAATTTCTTTGGCCATTATCCACACCTTCCTCCAATTAAATGGATAAAACAAACAGTGCTGTTTGAAATATCGTACCACAAAAATCATCCATAAGAAATTAGATTCGTCGTCTCTTTGTGGGCACTGTATACAGCTGTAGCTTTTGATTTGACCAGCCACCGCCAGAGAATGTATCGGTTTGCTTGCCACGATCAATTGCATCTGTTTACTGGAAATTTTGTTCGCGTAGATCCCACAAATTTTATCACTGTGAAATCTCTGTAAATAGTTTTAACTCTTGATCTGTCAACAAATCCATCACGCTAGTCGCTAACGCAGCATCATCAAATATTACGAAATATTTTCGTCATTTTCGGTGTATCGAAATAATGACGTTGTGGTAACAAATTCATTCACCGTTCGTCATACAATGAATTCATAAATGCTCAGGGTTGTGGTGACCTTAAAGAGCGATCTTTCACGTACGAAATTTCTGCAATTTCAGCTCATTTGTTCGTTCCAACACAACACTATCTTTCGTGGTCACCTTCGTTCGATGAGTTGAAAGCATAAAAAAATCAACGTCCAAACTATACGGCTAGCAATTATATTTCCTTCAACTTGTATATCGGCAGCTGATATTTATTTATTGCAATGTGCAGGCGAATGAATTACTTAAAGAAAGAAAACCTTTATAAATATTTGATGTATATTGAAAATCATATGAATAATCAGACCTCTCTGAATGATATTCTGGTAATTTCTATGCAAGCCGCCGCAGGGGGGAAGCTGATTGCATTTCAACACACACAGCTTAATATTTTAGGGTCTGATATTTCAAAAGCGCTCAGTATATCGGTATGTTTACTCATTTTCATTCTAAAAATCTAAAATATTTGCTCATAAAGTGGTATTTTGTAATAAGATTTCTGTAGTAAATGCGATCTAAAAGCTTTTATGAGAACAAAACCAGATCAGTTGCCCGTATTCCTTTAATTTTTGCTGATTTTCTTGACAAGATCAAAATTTCAGGCCACACAATCTTTTGTTTGATATCGAGGGGTGGCTTGAGATACTTCTGTAAACCCCCGCGTTTGTTGAGCTACGTATTATTTTGGCTGTGCATCACGCTCCTGCACAGTGACCCACTAAGAATGCAATTTGTTTGTGACAGTGAGATCTTTTCTCATTCTCGTAGTAATTATAACTCCCTATAGATATCTCATATCCTAGATTAAAAACTGATTTGCCGTTGAAAATAATTGAGAATCGTCTTTTAGGAATTGTGCTAAAGATCTATTCCGACAGGGGCATCACCAGCCCAAAAAGCTGGGGTGATAGAGATTTTTTTTTTATATACATCATTTAATAACTTGCAATACATATTACTTTCAACATTACTTACAAAATACCATACCCTACTACTAATACAATACAAATTGGAGCGAAAACTACGACTACCTCATGGCAACATAAAACAGGAAATACGAACATGCCACTGCACGTAACTACTAGAGAGAGAAATAATTGCCCCTTTTTGCCCCTTGATACAAAATTGGTTGTTTGACGCAAGCGTTGCTTTACTCACGAAAGTTGAAATAGATGCTGAATTAC
>REGL01000294.1:57741-72888 GCA_004194395.1 Aurelia aurita complex sp. Pacific
TCCATCCATCCATCCATCCATCCATCCATCCATCCATCCATCCATCCATCCATCCATCCATCCATCCATCCATCCATCCATCCATCCATCCATCCATCCATCCATCCATCCATCCATCCATCCATCCATTCATTCATTCACACATTTATCGTACATAATTCATTCATTCACATATTTGTTGAACATAATAACTATTTATACCTATCACGTAATAAAACTAAAATACGTTTGATAAGACTCTTTTTCTGGTACCCTTTTTACTCTTTATAGGTCACGTCTTCTTTACTCTCCTTAAAAACACCAAATCTTCATCTCCTCCTTTTGTCTATTTTTTACGCTCGCTATCCATCAATTCCTCCCTCTCTACTGTCCACATTTTACGTCCTGCAGTTTATTGTTGATGATTTAAGTTCAAACTTGAACTTTGAAACAGATCCTTCATTAAAATTTTCCCAATCCTTTATCTCTCCCTATTTNCTTTAAAAAAACTGCAAAAATCATCGTTTTGTTTACATTTTGACGACGGAGCCCCTTTAATATCCTTCATCAATCCATCAATGCCTCCCTCTCTACTTTCCACCTTTCACTCCTACAGTTCATTGTCGATAACTCGAGTGGAAAACTTGAACTTCAAAACAGATCAATACACAAAATATCTTAAAATGAATGAATAGCCTGAGCTTAATTTGCTAAACGTTTCGGGCTTAGCTCTTCATCAGTAGTTCGTATCAGTAGTAGTAGTAGTAGTTCACTACTGATGAAGGGTTAAGCCCGAAACGTTTAGCAAATTAAGCTCTAGGCTATTCGTTTATTTTAAGATATTTTGTGTATTTATCGATTATTGTAGCCGCACGTGCAAACAAACACTTATATTCAAAACAGATCCTTGATTAAAATTTTCCAAATCCTTTATCTCTCTTTCTATTTTTAATATTCTTTATCAATCCACCAATGCCTCCTTCTCCCCAGTCCACCATGTTGCTCCTGCGGTTCATTGTCGATAATTTAAGTGCGAACTTGAACTTTGAAAAACATCCTTAATTGAATTCTAGACTTGGTATTACTCATTTTCTTGACGCCCACGGCGCCTTGCATGACTTCAGCCGGTGTCCTATTGTCGCAGTACTTGTATTGACGCAAAAGAAGAAAGTTGCTGGAAACGCGCTGCTGAGAAATTCTAAGCCAGGTCCACGAGGGCGGATCTTCACTGGACGAATCCGTAAAATATTAAGGCTCATTTCCACTCAGTAGAATTTTCCGAGCGCACTGAAATCACGGGGGGGGGGGGGTCTGGACCAAATTTTGAGTAGGGGTCTGTCATGAGCATATTCAAAATGGTACCATAGGCTAGACTAATTTTTACGAAAATGGTACCCTTGGCTAGACCAATATTGGCCATTTTCTGGACAAATATTTTCAAATTTGTAGCAAATATGACATCATGACCGTTCGCTACAGCAATATTGTCAAAATGATACCCTTGGCTAGACCGTTGTAGGCCAAAATTGCACAAAAATGAACCCTTGGCTAGACTAGAAGTCCGAAAAAGTATACCTTTGCTCGCGGCACATCCCTAGTTACCTTTACTTTGGAAACCCCCCCCCCCCCGTGAATGTTACTCATGACAAAATTTTATTGTGTAATATTCCGTCCGCTCGGAAAATTCTACCGAGTGGACATCAGCCTTTATGCGTGAGGCTATTTTCTAGTTTCAAAAATAAGCTTTCCATGTTCATTGCCCTTAGCAAAATTAGATCTTTATGCGATAGCTAGAATTTTTGTGTTTCAACGGAAAATTGAAATTTTTTTCACATGGCGATTTTTTTTATACATATGAAATATTACAATAAATTCTACATTATACTATAATTTCCTGATTACTGTACAACACTTACAGGGACGATGCAAAGGGGAGCGAAGGTAAATGACTAACACGGCAATTTGTCCGCCGTGGAAACTTAAACTCTTCTATGCATGTTTATAGTCGTGAAAGCTTCACGATAAAAAAAAATCCGTCTATAGGCCTAGATAAAATCGGCCATAACAAACAAAGTAGCGACCGTACAAGCGTAGTTTAAAGGGGGCCTTTAACCAGCATACCTTGCACGTGTCATCTCTTAAGCCAGACGATGCAATGAGACTGCTATGATTATCTGAATTAGAAACTGCCCATCACCCCGCAGAATACACCACGATTCTTATCTGATCTCGGTCAACTCTCTTCGCAAGCTTTAGTTTTGGATGATTGGGCAGGCCACAAGAGTTCTGCTGTCATGAGTGTCAAATGGTACGATTTTTAGTGTGATGTTGATTTGAAAGAGCTGTTTAAATACGATTAGTTAGAAACACAAGACCCTGGGTATGAGCAGTACATTGTGTACGTTTACCAGATAAACTGAGGCGGAATAACACGGTTTGCAAGCAACTCAGTGCGATGGGATGAGTATCTGTAAACATCAGCGACTCTCTGTGTGTACACTTTAAGAAACTAAGATCAACAAGTGTGGGAACAAACAGATTCAACCTATCAAAAGAATATGAACATTTCAAGCTATGATCAAAAACAGCGAATTAACTCATTGCAAAGAAAGCTAAGCAAAGCCAACTGCACGCACAAACAAGGTGCCACCATTCAAAATAGAATCTGCTCGGCGCCAAAAAATACGCCACTAAAGTCCATGTCACATTGGATGTCAGGTGAGATTTGCGATAACGCAAAATTGCTCTTGCAAAATACTTCAATCGTTTTTATACGCGGGCTTTTTCGCTCAGGGAGACCTCGTTGTTTTTTCCACATCACAGCCTCAAGTTTCAGTACTTTTTCATTTGCTTCTTTATCAAACGTGCCAACTATCATCATTTTATTCTGTTAATCTGTATTTTTTTCAACATTTTAGATACTGAACAAATCGAGCCCTACCACTTGAACGTCATGACAGGGGGTCGTGGAATATCATACCCTTGCTATTTCTGCGATCCCAGCGCTTGGCGCTAAAAGCGCAACACCGGGGGAGGGGGGTACTCCCATACTTGACCTGACGGGATGTGCCGCTCAACAGGGTGTCCTTTTGTGGTGAAAATTATGCGACAGGGTGTCCTTGTGTCCTTTTCTAACGAAATTTATGCGACAGGGTATTATAATAGGTAAGAAAATTATGCGACAGGGTATCACAAGCAAAAATCACGTTTTACACTGTATTTGAGAGGCAAAATTTTTATGCGACAGGGTATACTTTTGGCCTATTTTTTATGCGACAGGGTGCAGGGTGTAGAGAGGTTTTCCGCACACCCCCGTCACTTCCCCCCGGGAGCGCAACCCCCTTTATCTTTACCTGAAATGAATTGATGTTGATGATGAGATCACTGCTGGAAATAGCTTGAACGTTTCAATATTGCATCAAAGCAGTGAATGCAAGCGGCGCTGTAGTATTCGAGGCCATGTATAGCGCTTTGCTGGTAGCAGGACAAAAACGATTTTTAATGAAGTTTGAACACGTTTTGTGTTTCAGAAGAAGCAACCTCATTCCAGAGTCAAGAGAAGAGTCAAATCTTCCTCCGGATGCCAATTTCATTAGTTGAATCGTCCTCATTTTATCTAGTCAAAATAACCGGATTTGTCAAACTTCTGGCAATTTTGTGACCCTAACACCCATAAACCAATTCTTCATCTTTCTTGCTTCTTTCAAATTCCCGTTTCCATCGTAACGGTATAAAGTAATTGCCGTTGCCAAAATAACCTAAAATTTCCTACCGTTCTATTGAAATCTATTAAACCTTCTTCAAATACGACAAACGAAATATGAAAAGCCAATGCTGTTTCGTTTATACATATCCCGACCACAATTGTTCTTTGTTTATGGAGACTGCTTGACTGACTAATGACTGACGTCAGGTACAGTCCTAGTACGACACGCTTAGCCAATGATGGAAGAGAGTTCTCAAGACCGAGTGATCACCGCCCTCTGGTTAATACTTTCCTTAAATGCTATTATATGTAAAGAATGAACGACTCTTGAAATCCTCGCAGCTTTCGCCGGGTGGTGGTATCATGCTAAGTCATCTACAAGTCACGGACTAAGTTTAGACCTCAAGTTGAATAGCCCTATTTATCAGCCTAGCATTTTTGGAATGTACGTTTCACCATGTGCTCTATTGTGCGATTTATGGATAGATTTTGGTTGAGGTTTTGATAAAAACAACAAAAATTATCAAGAACCATTTTAGTCAATCTTGTTTTGATAGCTTTAAACTGAATTCGTACTTGCGGTGACATGACGCGATGAGACCTAACTACTTGCTATCTAACTGCATTTTCATTTCATTTCAAATCTATATGGAGCGTAGCCCTTCAACGCCAATGCGCTTGCAGTAAGATATCGAAAGGGAAACGTTGATTCGGAAACACTACGAATTTAGGTTTTAGGATTTGAAAACAAACAACTAATCAGTAATTTTAATGCTTATTTCCAGCGAGTGCAAAATTTGAACTGCTACGGAACATAGACTGTTCATATTGGTACTAAAGCACTGAAGCAAAAGCATTGTTAGTGCCTACACTTTTCACTATGCTTCCACTATTGAATGCTTGAATCTGTTCTCGCAATACGAGCATTCCATTTGAAATTAGCCCTGGGAATGACTGACTGTATATCGTTCTGATTGGTAAACTAAAAGGATAGCATTTTACCTTCCGTTTCTTTAACTTTCGCTTGCCATTTACATCGAGACTTAAATGCCTCCACTTCACGCTATGCTTGCACTATAAACTTTGCTTGAATCTGTTCTCGCCACACGAGCATTCAATTTGAAATCGGCGCTCGGAATGACCGACTATAGACTGTTCTTATTGGTTAAATACAAACATAGCATTTTACGTTTTACCCTCTGTTTCTTTAATTTTCGCTTGCCATTTACATCGAGACTTAAATACCTACACTTTTCACTACGCTTACACTATATAAATTTTGCTTGAATCTGCTCTCGCCACACGAGCATTCAATTAGAAATTAGCGCTTGGAATGACTGACTATAGACTGTTCTTATTGGTTAAATACAAACATAGCACTATACCTTCCGTTTCTTTAGCTTTCGCTTGCCATTTACAATTGAGACTTTAATGCCCATACTTTTCACTGTGCTTATGAACTTTGCTTGAATCTGTTCTCGCCAACGAGCATTCAGTTTGAAATTAGACCCAATAGTTAGTTCATTAAAACAATCAGCATTTTGCCTTCCTTTCTTTAACTTTTGCCTGCTATTTACATTCACGAGATTGAAATGCCTACACTATACACCTTGCTTGTACTGAAAACTTTGCTTGTATGCATCCTCGCCAGATGTGCTGGAGTACTTCTCTTTCTGCTGCTCTTGCCTTAAGTGTTTAATTCAAATCATGTGTTCTATTTCAACACACAATAGTTTCTGTATTGACAGCAACTACAAATAGCATGAAAACAAGCAATTTGTGCTGGAACACTTCCTATACATTGTAAATACAACTTCTCACTCATTAATTAAAAACTTTTTCAACAACATTTAATCAAAGGTCAGAAACTTGGCAATAATTCAAAAATAGAATGAGTACCTGTTAGTGTTTATTGTTTTTCATATATTGTTGTTTACCTTCCATGTGGCTGCACCAAGAACTTCACTTGAGATTCTTTAATTAGTTTTTGCCAACTGAACAAAATAACATTGCCTTAGTTCTATATTTCTTTCTAAGCTGTGTTTAGTTGGAACAATAATTTGCATCGCATATGGGCCAGGTTCATTAAAGTTTGCGTTTGCGGGTACATTTCTAACAATAGAATTTGACTCAACCGATCACATGGCGGAGAAATGCGTATGCAAGTCGCCCATTGTTCTGCATTCATTCAAGCGTGTTCTCTGACGTTTACATGGCACGCAACACCATGCAAAACTTCTGACGTACATAGCTATGGCACGTTCATACAAAAATACACGTTCTTTTTTCTTTTCACTTCATTTCATTTGATCTGTTTCATCCACCGCACGTAATGAAATATTGTTTGTTTTACAAGGGGCCTAAAATAATGATAAATGATACTTAAAAATCAAGGAAAAAAAGATAAACTGAGTTATAAATGTTCCAAGCAAAACATTCTTCCTTGTAGATGCTCTCAAATAGGTAACCTCGTTAATGAGTTCTTAGCTGAACAATCAGTAGGGTTTGGAAACTCTTTGAGATTCGTGTAAGTAATCTGGGGCAATAGGGTTCCAGCTGCATTTAGAGATACATAAAACGTCTTGCTATAGTCGCCAAACTGATTAACTGTGTTGACACTAAGCCAACCAAGATTCTTGACAAAGTATAAAGCTGACTAGTTATAGGAACTATCAGAAGCGTACGAGGCGGCCCAATGTTGGAAAAATTATCGAAAATCAACCCCAATCGGGCAAAAAATCTGCCCTCAGTCGGGCAAAAATGTTGCTAAGCAATTGACTTTGTGTTGGACAGCCCCCCTAAGATTTTTTCTTCCCGTACTTTTATCGGAGCTATTTGTGACTATCCTCATGATTCTAAAGTTTTTGCAACTCATGAAAGGCCAATGCACCGCAGACATTGGGCAGCAACACCTGACCTGAAGTAGGGCTCTAGACGCTGCCAGAAAATACAACATTTGCCACCCAACTTCTCTAGTGATGTGAAGAGCACGGAACGCAGGAAGACGTATACTTCGTGTACTTTCATAATTTGTTTCCGAGAAAGGGCGACGAATCTTCTTTGAAGGAGAGAACTTACGGTTATCAAGATTTATGATAATAATAATGATGATACAGTATCATTTTCCTGGAAGGTACGCTTGTCAATGGTATTGTAACTATTCAAAAGAACATGAAAAGTTTTTGCTCACAAGATTAGCGACCAAGATCATGGTTTGCAAAAGATTTTACTCTGACGCAAGTGCAGTGCTCTCAAATTCACTCAGATCAAGCCCTTTTACGGTTCAGGGACGACTGGCGCCAAAGCATTAATAAGAAAAAACAGAAAATATATTTCAAGTAAAAATTGACCAATGTAAAAATGTCTTTTTCTTCAGCAACGATGATAATGTGGAAGATTTGGGTTACCAAATTCGACGAAATGGTGTGTCAGAAATTAGGGTAAGAATATAGAAGGATCCCCCCTGTAAATCAGTTATCTGTTCACTTTTGGGCTACCATGCATAATTAGAGAAATGAAAATGAAAATGAAAAATGAAGACCTTGGTAACCCAAAGATTTGTTGAAGTGTAAGCGTCCAATAAAAATTAGAAAAAGCTACCCTGGTCTCATGAATTAAAGAATTTCTCGCTTGCAATTGGCCAGGATTTCATTAGACTGACGACGTGATTCCATGTCTTCGTTCAGCGTTTTCTATCTGATGTTTACACCTTCACTCATACAACATACAATTTTCACTCAGTTTGAAGCCATAAGCATCATCCAATTCAGTGTGGAAAACTGAAAATCGTGTCAGCAGTCTAGAATTTCATATGGCTGTGCTTAATCTTTTACAAACAACACTAATGCAGTCAATCTAGTGCAGCGCAGGCAGTTGCTTGTTTTCTAAAACCAGGAAACCTTTCGCTTGCTCTTTAAATCGAACTAACGTACTAGCCATTCTGGCGATTAAATCGTTAAAGCTAAATCCAGCAAAATCTCTTGTATTCTATGCCTGTAATTAGATGTCGTAAGAACTACCCACTGCAATTACTTAATGACAACAGACATTTAGGTATGCATGGCTTCCCTCTCGCATATTTCGCTACTTTAGCTAATGACACATCCCGTTCAAGTACGTCTTACGTAATTACTGGTTGTGATTGTGTTGATTGCTTGTAACAAACGCCCTGTTACTATTATCATGCTGGCAAACTAAGAAGTACCCACTGTAATTACTTAATGAGAACAGACATTTAGGTATGCATGGCTTCCCTCTCGCATATTTCGCTACTTTAGCTAATGACACATCCCGTTCAAGCACGTCTTACGTAATTACTGTTTGTGATTGTGTTGATTGCTTGTAACAAACGCCCTGTTACTATTATCATGCTGGCAAACTAAGGAGTACCCACTGCAATTACTTAATGAGAACAGACATTTAGGTATGCATGGCTTCCCTCTCGCATATTTCGCTACTTTAGCTAATGACACATCCCGTTCAAGCACGTCTTACGTAATTACTGGTTGTGCTTGTGCACCTTTAGGTCTTTGATTGCTTGTAACAAACGCCCTGTTACTATCGCAATGCTTGCAAATTAAGAACTAGGTACCCACTGCAACTACTTAATGAGAACAGACATTTAGGTATGCATGGCTTCCCTCTCACATTATTCAGCTAGAAAAATAAATGATCCATTCCACTTCCTTACTTGTGCTTAACACTAATTGTGAACTTTCACAACTATGATTGTCGCAATATACATCAATGTACCTGTGGTGAGTTCTTTGAAATCAAGAATCGCCTTTTGCTAATACTAACGAGAAAGGACATTTAGATACGCATGACCTCTTTCTTATATTTACAGCTCGCTTATCAAATGTTTTTTATATACAGAGTGTCCCAAAAAATTTGTTCGACGTTTGATTGAATATGAAAAAAATAACGAAATAATGAATGGGCTCCCTGTTAACATAACCATATTGCTGAGATTTTAAATTAATTTTAGGCACCAGAAAACTAGAAAATCGGCTAAATAACAAGGAATTACGAGCGTTCAAAGTTCAAGTTTGTGCCATAGCTGTTATTCAAAGCAAATCAAATGGAATTTGAAAATCACTTTCGATCAACTAGCTTTCTATAACATTGAATCAAGGTTATGGATGCTTGGAGGAATCCTGTTCAGCACAATATAGAATTGCCCCCATCTATCATTGATTAAGTTTTCATTCCGTGTTTTTAAATACTTGCAGTCTTAAGTAAATTTTGGCAACGGTTACAAGAATTAGATAACTTTGGAAGTCTTTTGTGGTTTGCTCTGATATCGACGAGAGGTAAAACATTGGACAGCCTTCTTTTACCTCGATTTTAGAACGTCTTTTTGGAAAACAAGTCAGTTAGGGCCGTCTGGTTTCAGCTTTCGCACATATTTTAACTTCAAAAGCTTGTAACTCCGTGAATTCTTAGCGGATTCGCAAGATTTTGGCGTCTAAAATCAAGTCAAAATCTGAGGAGCATGGATATCTAACCAGGAGCCCGTACCTTTTATCGTTATTTTTAAACATTTAATCAAACGTCGAACAATTTTTCTGAGACACCCTGTACACAATCTAAAAATGTACAATTTGACGAAAACATAGTTACATGAAGACGATACCATCGGGAGCATGAAAGAATACAGATACTATAGGCTATCGAGGCTATACCAAAGTTCTGTTGGTTTCTCCGTAGGGAGAACTAGCTCGTCGCAGAGGTATAGATGACACTGCTGCTTGGTTTTAGTGTTTCTTTTACACTCTATTGTTTATACTTTTCTCTTATTGTGTGCATTCACTACTATGATTCGTCGTAAATATAATACACGTATTTTTCTTCAAAATAAACTACCCTTAAGAAACTTAACTGTCAGATTGCCAAAAAATTAAGAAACTCCAGTATTGGGAAAATATAAGTAAAGAAACTATTTATTTTGATAAAAGACATTTTTGACATCTTTTTACTTTCCTTTCATTTGTTTCCTGTATCATAGTTCTCGTAAAGTGCTTGAGTAATGTCTAAACATTAGGAAGGCTTAAAACATCTTGTACAACGTTCACGAGGGCACAGGTAGTGAACATGAAAATAGTTTTATGGAAGCTCTAAGAAATTCATAAGAAACTCTGAGTACTCAAAGTCTGATAATTTTAAGAAACTTTCAGTACTGGCCCAAATTATTAGTTTCTTATAAAAAAATACGTGTATTAAAGTTTTGATATGGTGGCAGTTTTTTTCAAATTAAGAATCGCCGTTTGCTGACGCTTAACGAGAAAGAACAGTTATATACGACATTTCAGCTGGTTTCGTAGACGCTTAACGCGCTTTCACTACATGTTATTGAAAGATCAAAGCTCTGCAACTATTGGTTCATATACACATTCAGATATGGTAGAAATGCTTATCCATGAAGAACCACAATTGCTAACTCTCAATAAGTACGTGCATTTGAATATGCACGACTTCTTTCATACTTTTTCAATTAGTTTAGTAAATAACTTGTTCTTATCTCTACCTCCTTATATTGCAACTTTGCCCTAAGTACAATAAGGTTGCTTAAATTTCCCACCAAAGAGCTGCATGCTTCCTTGCCCCAACTTGGTGCCCTTAACCTAGCTATTATCAAAATATTAAAAGATCAAACGAAACAAACAAAGAAGAAGAATAGCACTTCTCTTTTTCATTTTTTCTCTTTCTTCTTTCATTTTTCTCTAGTTTTTCAAATTTTCTCTGTAATTTCCGATGGGCTCTGGGACCCCGGATAGGCTATCTACGCTATTTCATCTTCCTCAAATATTAATTTGTTCCCTCGGTCGTCTCATATCTTGAAGCTATCCTCTTTGGTTCCAGGCCCTGTCGTCCCTTGTCAGACTCTTCAGAAACGTAGCAGGAAGCCCGGGCATTGTAGAGTTTCATATTTTAGTTTCAGTATTATGGTTATGATTGCAACATATCTTTTGGAAAAAATTCTGTCACTTTTTAAAATTTCTTTAGAGCCTCGGAAAACCCCCACGGTTCACTACCATTCTGGAAACTGTTGATTAATCAAAAGTACGAATGTGAGATGAAAATATTCACCATACGAGAACGCAAGTGAGCGCTCTGATTGCTTAATTACAATTAGTAAAATGATATAGGATGAACAACCTTCGGATGTCGCTGCCGCATGTTTACATAACCTCGTCTGTGTTTAGTGAACCGTGTCTTTCTTTCTTTATGTCGCCCATTTTCAAAGGCTCGATACAATGGTGTCAGGTACCCTACAATCACTCACATGAACAGGAGGTCAGGTGGCGGGCGCTTGTTTTCATAAACAAAATAAAAAATCATTGATGCATACTTGATCGCTTGTAACGAGCATAACTACAAACTTGAAAATAATTGCCTGATTAAAATTTGCATTTCGCAATATTGAAACCTTCTAATTAATTTGGAGCCTGCAGACTATACACCACTGAGAAGTCTGCACGCCAGCTAATTAGGGACCCTCCGAATTCGTCCGTGAAATGTCGGCCCAGTGAAACCTCTTAAAATGCAGCAAGTTGTGGAAAAACAGCCGCGGTACATGGATGAAAAATATGAAGTGCCGAATATTTTGATTGGATATCCAGAAAATGGGATCTTTTCAACCTATGTTCGGTTGTCCCTCGCTGACCAGCCGAATTTGCTTGCTAAATACCCGATTTCCAAAATGCAATAGCCAGATACTTCAATCANACTACAAACTTGAAAATAATTGCCTGATTAAAATTTGCCCAGTGAAACCTCTTAAAATGCAGCAAGTTGTGGAAAAACAGCCGCGGTACATGGATGAAAAATATGAAGTGCCGAATATTTTGATTGGATATCCAGAAAATGGGATCTTTTCAACCTATGTTCGGGTGTTCCTCGCTGACCAGCCGAATTTGCTTGCTAAATACCCGATTTCCAAAATGCAATAGCCAGATACTTCAATCATGATGCCTCATACAGTACACACCCACTTTTTTACCCTAGCCTATTGTTCTATCTTGATTAGCCCATTGTTTTCTTATTGTTCTAGCAACAAATTCATGGTCTGAGTTTTTAAGATTGAAAGCTTTCTGATCATGTCGTTGAAACTTATAATCTATACGCTTTGCTCCATAGAATTACTACTACCGGGAGAGTAAAAAAAAGTTCACACGTTTGTCGGGCTCTAGAATGGAAAGTATGTGGCCGATATTCAAAACTAAGATGTTGATCTATCAGACAAAGGTTAACATAGATGAGAAAATTTTGTTTGGTAAAATCACTCATCTTTAAGACCAAAAAGTTAGAAAAATGCCTGTAAGGGGTTTGTATGGGAATCGAGAATTCAACCTTCCATTCTGGTCCATGATTTACGTTCAATTGAATATAAATTTTGATGCCAAATAAATCATTGGCCAGAATGGAATGTGGAATTCTCGATTCCCATACAAACCCCTTACAGATATTTTTCTAATTTTTGATTTTACCAAGCAATTTTTGTTATCCGAGATAACCTTTGACTGATAGATTAAAATTTTAGTTTTGAAAATCGGCAACATACTTTTCATTCCACCGCCCGTCAAACGTGTAAACTTTTTTTTGACTCACCCAAAACATGAAATTAAACTCAACTCTAGGTTTAATTAACAAGTGCGTGAAATAAGGATGTTTTAGCTGGCAATTGTTCGTGTAACTGTCTTCGCATCAAAATTGTCGGATACAGACACAAATCGCAAAGATGCCAATTGCCACTGAGAGCTCCTCAGTCCCTTTTCCAAATTCCAAAATAGTCTCTTCGGGGATTCGTTGTTGAGTTCTTAAATCGAATTGCGGTATATAAGAAAGTCCTTTTAAATAGGGAAGTTTTTGCAACATTCATCTCTTTAAACCTGATCTGTTCAAGATATACGTGAAATAATAAGCAAGGCTTTGAATAGAAACTCTTCGGTTTGATTTGATTTAACGTTCAAGATATCAAAAAGGATGAAACAAACAACATTTCTGCAACCTAATTGGAAGGTCTGGTCACGGGTTTTCTCAATCTCTGAGACATACTAAGAAACGGAGAAATTCAACTAACGTGCTAAACTAATTAAAGCGACAAATTTGACCTAGCTATGTAGAGGTTAAACCTTTTTTTAAATATCCCGCCAGCTAAAATGGAATTTCTATTGGGTAGCGCCAGAGAGAATGAATACAACAAAGGCCATCTGCGCAGCGAAAACGATATCCCACTGTGGGTTTGTTTTTGGTAACTGACATGCTTGCGCAAATATTTAACTTCCTCTTTGCAATTCGCAAGTTAGTTCGAAATACAAAAAAGTCAAGAATTGCTCAAATGAAAATGAATTTGCTATCAGCACAGGAAAAGAAATTGAAAGGCAAGCTGCAGAGGTGGGTATGTTGTAAAAATTGGATCCTAGGACCCTGGCACCCCTATGACCCTGGCACCCCTAGGAACCTTCAGTATTAAAGATGAGAATTCAGTATCAATCAATTTAGTATCAAGATATCAAAATGGCTGACACAAACACCATTTCTGCAACCAAATTAGAAGGTCTGGTCACGGTTTTTTTCAATCTCTGAGGCACAATAAGAAATGGAGAAATTTCACTGACATGCTAAATTGATTAAAATGACAAATGTGACCTGGCTATGCAGAAGTTAAACCTTTTTAAAAATATCCCGCCAGCTAAAATGGAATTTCTATTGGATGGCGCCTAAGAGAATGAATAAACTAAGGGCCAGCTGCGCGGCGAAAACGATATCCCACTGTGGGTTTGTTTTTGGTAACTGGCATGCTCGCGCAAACATTGAACTTCCTCTTTGCAATTCACAAGTTATTTCGAAATACAAAAAAGTCGAGAAATGAATTTGCTATCAGCCCAGAAAAAGAAATCAAAAGGCGAGCTGTAGAGGTACGGTGGGTATGTTGTAAAAACCGGACCCTAGGACTCTGGCACCCCAGGGACCCCTGTGATCGTTCAGTACCAACGCTGAAAAGGATCCTCTTCAGCAACTCTCAGTACTCGAAATCTGATAATCTTAAGAAAGTTTCAGTTCTTGGTCAGGAGGTTAGTTTATATTACAAAAAAATACGTGCATTCTTAGTGCCCGAGATATTGATTTTAAGAGTTTGTAAAAGGTCTTCTTAGCCCCCTTTCTATTAAGCCTCGTCTCTACTAACTCAAAGCCGAAATCTCAAATAAGCATCCTTCTTTATTAAGCCCCTGACTTACATCAAATGCAAAGGGTCACCAAAGATTTTCCACTCGTTTAGCTAAACAAGTTTTCATGCTACTTTTGGTATGGTTTGGGCATGTCAAGCTTTGCCTTTACAATAGATTTGAGCATGAACGTCGTTTGGGATGTACCCGCATTTGCTTCACAAGAAACCACTCATAAGACGCTGCAGTGGCCAGGTGCAGTGGCCACTGTAAAAAAATTAAGGTAGTCTACCAGAAGCGATTCAAAGTTCATTCAAAGTTCAAAAACTATTCAATGGATATGAGATGCAAACTGTTCAGGCAAATACAGGGTGTCTCAAAAAAATTCCTCGACGTTTAATTAAATATTAAAAGATACCTAAATACTGAACGAGCTCCATGTTAAGATAACCATATTGCTGAGATTGTACATTAATTTTCGACGCCAGAAGCTAGCAAATCGGCTAAATATTCACGGAGTTATGAGCTTTTGAAGTTCAAGTTTGTGCAAAAGCTGTAACCAGACGCCCCTAAATTGCATATTTTTTAAAACTAGAATCACGTTTATTCAAAGCAAATCAAATGGAATTTGAAAAGCACTTGCGATAAACTAGCTTTCTATAACATTGAATCAAGGCTATGGATGCTTGGATGAATCCTGTTCAGCACAATTTGAAATTGCCCTGTCTCTTATCGATAAAGATTTCATTCCATGTTTTCAGATACTTGCATTCTTTAATCAATTTTGGCAACGGTTGCAAGAATTAAACTACTTTTGAAGTCCAATTTGGTTTGCTCTGATATGAAAGAGAGGTAACACATTGGACAGTCTTCCTTTACCTCAATTTTAGGACGACTTTTTGGAAAACGAGTCAGTTAGGGGCGTCTGGTTTCAGCTTTCGCACAAACTTGAACTTCACAAGCTCGCAACTCCGTGAATATTTAGCCGATTTGCTAGCTTCTGGCGTCGAAAATTAATGTACAATCTCAGCAATATGGGCATCTTAACATGGAGCTCATTCAGTATTTAGGTATCTTTTAATATTTAATTAAACCTCGAGGAATTTTTTGAGACACCCTGTATTTGCCTGAACAGTTTGTATCTCATATCCATTGAATAGTTTCTGAACTTTGAATCCCGGGGGGGGGGGGGTACTTCATTGTTAAGTTGTACTGGACGTGCCGCTCATATGGATGGGTTTTTTCATCCGAAATTCTCTACATTTTGGGTCTGTTTTTAACCAAAATTCTGGT
>REGL01000294.1:92967-109717 GCA_004194395.1 Aurelia aurita complex sp. Pacific
GGGTACTAGAAAATTTAACTCAAACTACCGATTTTGTCTCCAGGGGCTAGAAAGCGGTGATCTCATTGGCTGACAAGCATGAAATTGGATGATTTCCGCATGCTCTGACAACCAGTAAGGATTTGCGCCTCATCTTCCGCTACCTACAGTCTAAAGTCCCTTCTTATCTCTCTTTCTCTATTATAGTGGGGGAGTTTATCACGAGAATCGTGCGTATTGTGACACCAGCGTGGAACTTTGTAAAGATGAGCAGTTTGATGATCAGTTGGGCATGATCAGTTCTAGTTTTCCAAATTTCACCGCAATTGAAAATAGTGAACTTTCGCGGAAAAAAAATTTTGCGGGAAAAACTTCGCGCTTTTCGTGGTTTTCACCAAAATTTTTTGGAGTATATTCTGCGAAATTTCCGAAAATGCTAAATTCACGAAAGATCATTCCCGCGAAATTTCCTTAAATATAAAATTCGCGAGATCTTATTCCTGTGATCTGTTCGAAGATATAAAATTTGAGAATTTTCATTCCACAGAATGTTATTTTTGCAAATGTGAAAGTTTATTGCCACGAAATTTCCAATTTTGGCCTATCTGCGAAAGTTAATTTCAAAAATTTCGCGTTTTATCAACTCGCGAAAGCTCTTTCTCGCAAAAGTTTCATCCCTTAAAGCATAGTCTCAGAGTACATTTCATGCATCAGCATTGGTTTTCAAGGCCATGACGACATTCAAGGATAACTCACCTTGTTGAAACACAAAGATTGTAACAGTCTAAGAGCGCCTGCAGTATATTCAGCTGACTGTATAATATCCTGCAATAAAGAGAATACTCATTTTGAAGTACGTAGGCACTGGGTGACCTGAAAAAACTTCACATGCCAGATTATAACTAAGACCCTGTTTGCACTGTACCGCTACACTTTTTGGATTTTAACATTGAAAAACAGAGGTCCAAGGACGGATCCTTGAGGAATACCAAGCCTTAGAACAGAAGTGTAATTGATCAGCCACCCGTTTACACTGCTCTGGCCAAACCAGAACACTTTTGCACCTTCTGTCAATAGAAATTTTTTGTTCTGGAGCATCTGGATACTTATGGCTTTTTTTCATTGCTAACGTCACTGAAAACTTGAATTTTGGGGCGTTTTATCACCTGAGGCTTGAGCCAACAACTTAGGCTCATACGCCATTGCCTGGAGCACTCGGCTTTTCGTACAATGTTGCTATGGTTTCTATATCGGACATGACATCGAGGGAAACAATTTCGTCCCAATTTTCAATGTGAAAGTCCATGAGTCGTAGTTATAGCGTCCACCAGTCTATCAATAGCAATAACTACAAATACTTGTAATCAGTCTATAGAAATGGCTTTAACTCAAAGTTCAAGATCGTGTCTGATTAAACAAGGCCAGATGAATTACTCGTACGACAAGGATTTGACATCTTTTTAAAGTACTATCGCTTTACTACGAGGAAATCGACCTGCGACCTTCTGGTATGGAAGCTGGAGCTTTTAGCACTTGGAGCATGGGTCGTGACGGGTCGTGACCAGCTTCAACCACAGCAATTACCCTGGCATCTAAGACCCCATTTACACTGTACCGTTACAACTAGGGAACCATAACAAACGTGCAACAGATCAGCCTCCAGTTAAAACTGTTCCTGCTAATCCATATTGCTTCCCTTCCTCTATACTCTACATTTTGCTTTTCCAAAACATTGAAAGATGTCTGTTGGGTGTGGGCTTTTATGAAAGATCCACGCATATTCTCTTTCTTGTTTGATTTAGATGTTGCTTTTTTTGTCTTCGTGTCTAATGGTCTAATAATTTAACAAGCAGATAAAGATAAGCTTGGCTGGCTGGTTGCCAAAGTCTGTCTCAAAGCAAATGTCACGAGAGATTTGCCATAATGCAAAACTGATCATCCAAAATACTTCAACTGATTTGATTTGCACACATTTTCACGTGACATCTAATCTGAGACAGATTTGAATGTCTCTATATGTTCTGCAATAGCCTCTTGCATCATCGATAACTTTTTCCTAAATACCAGTGGCCAAAGAAGAAAATCATAGCATATGATTGATACCACCTAGGCCAAAAGAAAGCCATGCAGTCTAAGGAGCCACAAATGAACTGACGTTGATTAAATGCATGTATCTTAAAATTGCAATTAACACTTAAATTGAGACTACCATTGTATTGAGCTTCAATGAGTATTGTAGTCATGATGAGCAGTCTTGAAATTTGCAAACAGTTTTCAGTTGTTGGGATTATTTTTGCCTTCTTTTAAAAAGCTGCAGTTTGTCTCAGCAAAACTCTGCTAAAACATTCACTCTTTCAAGAATCTGCAGAATTCTACGATGAACGAGACTTGAGCAGCACTTGCTTAACTTCATTAACAACTAGTTAGTTATATCCCACCATCGGACAGGCGGACAGCACTCTAAACCAGGAAATTAGAGATCCAGAATAGCTTGTTCATCATGAAACTCTCTCTGTTTTTCTTTTTCTATATTAAGGTACAGGATGGAAGAAATTAATCAATTTTATGACACAACACCAAGGCCAAAAAATGGAAGACAGGAGGAATACATTTTTGATTTGACTTAACTTGATTGTTGAATTTCTAAAAAGACCCCCGGAGCACAGTGATCCAGCAAGTGTAATAAATGCCGAAAAATGAAAGTTCTCAAAATCAATCACGCTGTAGCTCATTTGAAGGAGCAATGATTGGCAGTCAAAATAAAAAAGGAATTATTAAAATCGGACCTATGAGAGCCAAGAAACAGATTTTTAAAGTTTCAAGAAATCACAAGTTTACAAATTTCATATCGAAAAGACAATTAACACTTGATTTAGGCTACCTTCAAAATTCAATTTCTCTGATCAAACAGCTTCGATTCTTGAAATTATTGTTTTATTTTGATCGTATGCATCTCAGCATTATGTGTCTTTCATTTCATCAATAACGAGTGGAAAATTTTTGCAAATTTTGCGAATTACTACAAGTACCATATTTGAGGTTGTAGTTGACTGATTTTGGCCGTACTTTCTTCAGAACGAGAACAAATGGTTATTTATCTGATTGATTTGATAGTTATGAGGACAGGGCAAATTCTGCGATTCTGTGATGCCACTTCGACATTTCAGAGCAGTTTCTGAGACTACAGACACCAGAGACACCACTAAGACTGTCAACGTTGATAGACTGAAACTTTTCACCTATGGTATGATGCTGCACTTAGCAATACGTTTCCACTCGGAAGAGAATAGATTTCCTTACTATACACCAGATGCTTGCCCATAACTGGGAGCTGCTTGAATTCTCAAAAAGGCTATCTGATAGGTGTATGGTTTGAAAGCAGTCCTAACGCCTGGAACAAACATGTTCACAGCTTTCAAATTGACCCAGGATTTAGAGCAAGACAAACGTTTGTGCAACATGATATCCATGACGTTTTGTCAGAATGCTCATAACGTCTGCCCAAAATGTAGCAAAAGCGAGCCATATTCTATAAACTACGGCAAAAGTCAAAGAGATGAATTATGGTACTAAAACTCAAGAAGAAGCATTGGAGAAGTCTTTGTATTTATAACTGTGATAAGAAAGAATGTTATGCCTCTGAACTGAATTTGATATGATTTGATGCAGAATTGAAACCAGACGTCACAAAGAGTAGAGTTCCTGGTTCTTCAATCCACTATACGTTAATGTATTTTGATTTTTAGTTTCTTCAATTCATCCTAGTTTCCAGAATTCAGCTGCATGACTTGTATTTAATTTGAAATGAGTTTAGGGCGTTATCTAGAATATCAATTCAGTTAATGTAAAACAACACTGGTTTCAGTAACGACCACATGTCATTTCAAGAAATGACAACACATTCTAAAACGGCCATAGAATTTTTTGCAGAAGGTTCCCAAAGATAACCTTTGGCACACGCACTCGAAACATGTTCTAGTTAATTGTAATATTTTTTGCTAAGACACCGTTTGACCCCGTCTTTTAGATTTTCAACTGTTTCTACCTAAATATCGGTTTTTATCCTCAAATATGGTACTTGTAGTAATTCGCGAAATTCGCAAAAATTTTCCACTCGTTTTCGATGAAATGAAAGACACATAATGCTGAGATGTATACGATCAAAATAAAAAAATAATTTCAAGAATCGAAGCTGTTTGAGCAGAGAAATTGAATTTTGAAGGTAGCCTAAATCAAGTGTTAATTGTCTTCTCGATATCAAATTTGTAAACTTGTGATTTCTTGAAACTTTAAAAATCTGTTTCTTGGCTCTCATAGGTCCGATTTTAATAATTCCTTTTTTATTTTGACTGCCAATCATTGCTCTTTCAAATGAGCTACAGCATGATTGATTTTGAGAACTTTCATTTTTCGGCATTTATTACATTATCTTGCCATTCTGGATCACTGTGCGGGGGGGGTCACTACCATATGTACCAGTACGGGATGTGCCATTTTTTTGGGTAACATCGAAAATGAACATGAATTTTAGGGTGTCAATTTGGAAGAAAAAAGCTTCAGGGTATTGAATTTCAGATACTTGGTTAGAACTTCGAATTTTGGTCACAACTTTAGGGCATCTATTTTGAATGGCCCGTAAATTTTGGGGTATGGTTTTTGAAAAATTCATACATTTTATTCAAAATGGCACACCCCCGTCATCCGCCTATTGAAGTGACCCCCCCCCCCTCCGGGGAAAGACCGGCCTGACAAAACGTCACTTTTCACTTCTCAGCTGCGTAAAGACAACTGTATTCACTTCTAACTTTTACCAACATCTAAACACACCTTCAAAAGACACCTTCAAAATTCTTCGCTGCAACCGAGAAACTGCAATTTTGAGACAAAGCCCAGACAAACACATATATGAAACGAAATGAAATGACTCATGAAATATAAAGTATCATCATAATGCAGTGCTATGCTTTTGAAATAATGAAGATTCAGTTATTTGATCAAACTGGAAATTGGTATTTTCCATACGAAGGTTTAGCTCCATGAGGGCTCTCCAAGTTCTCACCTCTCGCCCTCTAGATACAAAGATATCCTTCTTTTGCTACCTCTCTATCCCTATCAAATTTGGGCGGCTCAAGTGATTTACCCGCCCCCCCCCCTCAGCTCAGCATCTTACAAAATGCGGAAAGTATGATGAAAATAAACAACCGTTTTTTTACCTTACAAAACCTTTCAACTTATATGACTAAAGCATCAACAAACTGTGATTATCCAAAACGAATCTGATTGGTTGACTTCTTGCGGCGTTTGGTCAATGCGTAATTTTCATTGTTTGTTGCAATTAAAGGAGAGAGAGAGTCATATTTAAGCTGATTATTTTTATTTTTACTTTTCAATAAGAATCCTAGTATGATACCGTGGATTTCGATGGATTTACTTTTGAGCTTTAAACCGTGCATTACCGTGAATTAATAATACGCAGGATGGAGAATTTCATGGCAGCATTAGGCATTATCTTGGCACCTCTTTCAAATGAAAATAACAAAAATTGACGTCCTATGTTTTATGTTTGACTTTTCAGTGCCTGATTGTGAATCGAGGGATGCCTTGAAAATGCAGAAATGCAGCGTTTGTTGAAATACATAACTGGATTTAGGGCCTCAGGCAACATCAAGCACTTCAAAAATTAATCGTTCGGTAAGCTTCAATAAAAAGAATTCTAATCGCATTTTCAATTCACAATCAGTCCTGCAAAGCGTCTCTAGATACCGGATGGGTCTCCAGAGTTGAGAATTACAAACCAAGCGAGTCTGTGCAGGCCATATGCTGGCTTGCTAAATTTTTTGTTTCTCCTTCGCAGAGGTAGCCAGAAGAGCGACCACCAGGCAAGTCTCCTTGGTTGAAGGGTGATCACTCTTCCGAAAAGGTGTAAGATATTTTTGAAACAATAGGATTTTTTGGGACGGATTTTTCTCGATAACAAAAGATTTTGCGAAAGTTGTATGTACGAGATTTTTACAGAGTGATACGCCCCTCGGCCTTGGTCAGGACACCAGACAAACTGAACCAAATGAAGACATCGATCTGGGGGCAGCAAAATCCTCCATGGGCTTCTATTGAACAATCTCAGTTGTATGTTAACGATGCTGTAAAAATCTATTTTTAGGCTTAATTACACCTTGCAACTCTCACATCACCCCATCACCTGGAAATGCTCGAACTACTGGCATAATAAAATGAAATATTAGTGCACAAATATCCTTTATCAAAGATTTCATACACTGTTTAGAAAAGCTAGCTAAAACACTCCTGGGCTGGGGTCCCAGGGGAGGGGGCACTGCAAACATTTTGGGTATGGGGACGTGCCATCAGGAAGGGTATCGATTTTCATCGACTTTCACGATTTTGGTATAAGGAACGGAATTGATATACTTTTGCAGAAAATTGGTATAAGGTCGGGTATACTTTTTCGGAAAATTGGTATAAGGTCGGGTATACATTTTCGGAAAATTGGTATAAGTTCGGGTATACTCTTTCAGAAAATTGGTACAAGGTCGGGTATACTTTTTCGAAAAATTGGTATAAGGTCGGGTATGCTTTTGAAGCTTCGATGGCACGTCCCCGACCAAAACCTGGTCAAGTAACAATTTGATTGCAAGTTGTCTGGGAAAACCAGAAAAAACAGAATTTACAAAAAATACTCAAAAAATAACTATCGCCTTTCGTCCATATTCAGGGCCATTGAGCAGTTAACTAAATATAAGAGTAATACACGGTCAGATTTTGTCGAATTAGATTTGTCGAATCAGTTCTTGCTTCAGATTTGTCGAATTGAATGTGAGCTTTTACACGATCAGATTTAATCGGAGTGCATACCTTATCAAATTCCCAAAACTTAGCAGAAAAAGGACGAAGAAGTTGCTTCAGCAGCAATAATAATCGTTTTGGTGCTTGAAAAACGCAAAATGAAAGAAAATATCGTACAAAATGGACAAAGGAATGGCTGCTACAACGCGCAGTGCATAGGACTTACGATGTTCTCTTGAAAGACTTGCGTTTCACGGAGGAACAGGACTATAACAATTACTCAAGGATGACTACCGAAGATTTTGACGAAATCAAAAAGAATTACGTAATCCTCAAAGCATTACAATGCGGAACCATGACGTAGAGCGCAGGTGAGGAAAAAATTTCATTTACTTGCCATTCGATAAATCGAAAGGAATAGAACAGGTCCGATTCTTGAAAAATCGAATTCGACAGTCTGACCATGGCATCAGTCATCCGATTTTTGCCTTTACACGGTTAGATTTTGTCGAATTCGACAAATCGAATTCGATAAATCTGACCGTGTAAGAGCGGCTTAAGACTGGCCAGAAACACGAAACTGATGGAAAATGAAAACTGATGTCCAAACGCTGTTGTTGCATTTTCGGAAGTTGATGTGATCATTTAGTATCTTAGTACGCTTTAGTATTTCATGCGACCTTCTCTTACCGCAGCAAACTTGCCCGTTAAATGTATACAAACGGTCACCCAGGGGCGGATCCAGACCGATGCAACCGATGCAAATGCATCGGTCATTCTGGCAAGATTGACAATCCACAAGTCTGTGTACCAGGATGTTATCAGAATCAAATCATTTCAAGTCTTTCGTGCAACTACCGTAAACTGTTACTCCATTTGCCGCCTCAGCTTTCAAATTCATGTGCTGACATGAAAGAAATTTTACAATCACATCCTAGCGAAGCCTCCCGAAGCCTCCTTTCTCTCTGTTTACACTGCCCCTGCGTAGCAACCTCGTAACAAAAGCAGTCGCCGACAATGTGACCTATTATCCAAAAGAATAAGTTGACAAAACAATCACGATCGCCCAATTAATTCCACTATTCAGATTTGTGACGCGCGTCTCGACAATCACAAAGGGAACAACTAAAACCAACGCATAAACAGGAGAATCTTGCGTAACCATTTTGAAGAGTGCATCGGTGTCAATCAGAGCGGCTTTGACAGCTCCTTTCTTCTCAACAATAGACAGCAAAAATGCATCGGTCCCCAGACCTCTGAATGGAGAAAAATCAGCGTTATGCACCGGTTGACCGATGCAGTCCAAAGGTTACTATTGAGCAATAGAGAGCCCTCCTCTATTATTCTTGTTCGCTGTTTGGTTATCTCCCGTCCAAACAAAGAGGTCCAAATGAAAGTGCAGTGCACCAGAACCGTGCTTCAAAGTGGATGATGAAAATGATTATGATGGCTAAGTGTGGCAAACATGCCGTTGACTGAAATATTCAGTATTCTAAGCACCAAATCAGCAGAAGACAAAATTTGGCCTGTCTAGGCCAAGGTGTAAACAACACGTCAAAAAGCACTGATCTGGATGGGTCTGATCCGAGGTAAATGTCCTTATCCAACCTAGTACAAAGGAAGGTCTTTCTGCCCAAAAATTTTGAAAAAGGGCGTTGCCCATGTTTTCCAAGAGTTTGAAGGGCGTGGTCGCCAAAAATTTCCTGGGGGCTTCGCCCCCAGACCCCCGTTTTGCATCGCTCACTCAAATGTCTGGATCCGCCCCTGGGTCACCCCCCTGTCATTCCCAGCTTCCTGGATCGTTCACATATGAGGGTGGCTACCTGCGCCCTCCCCGCCCCTTCTACGAGTCACACCACCGCTTGCAAGCCCACCATCGCAGCCCCATCTGTCAACAACTCGCAACAACATGAGCACTCTTTGAAAACAAAGTGAAATGGCCTGTCCATCCATCTTTGTTCTACTACATATATTGAACTGCACTGATGCAAAACAAGGGATAAAATAAACCACAAATTTATCGCTGCAGTGTTTGCTAATTACAACTTGAGTGAACTATAAACAAACAAGCAATATATTGCAGCTCAATAGCAGGAAATGTTTAGATGATTTAACTGAACTTCCAGGATTTTTATGAGAATGAAGTCGTTACATGTACCTAATGATGTATTTCTCTTCTAGCCCACTCTTTTGACATGAAAATAAATAATTAATTCCTATTTCCTTCCTCAACTCTGCTTGGCTGCAGCTTATCAGATGCTGCCGAAGAGGAGGAGGTTGACGAGAAAGGACTGAAAAGTTGCATTACCGTTAGCCAACTGTGAAATACTCGATCACGCCACTTTGACCTTTGCAATATGGCCTTTGCTTCTTGCTACATTGGCCTCTCAGATATCAGCTGCCTACTTGCCAATTACAAATGCATTTTCTTCAATATTTGCAACCATCATGACAAAAGATGCTCATGTGCAAACATGGTGCAAACAACCAAGGAAGTTCATTGCCAATGGCTTATGTTTATTCTGATAGCGTCCACCAAAGACCGGTTAATATCAATTTTCGTAAACAAATCCCATTTTATTTACTGATTGCAAACCGGCCTAAGCTTAAAGAACCCATTTGTTTTCAACTTTCAATGGGTAAAGTTGACCAATGGTAACATAAGGGCGATTAAATGTTTACATTCGAGACAATAAACGGGCAATCAAGGCTAATATTGTACAAAACCCCATTATCGGGCTGTTCTTTGAGGCATTAAGCTATTTCTAGATCAAAACTTAGCTCGGTTGGTCCATAGACTATCTATGGTTGGTCTCGTCTCCAAGCAATTTATACTCAAATAGGGCATTTCGTATTTAATGAGTCATATTTGTTTTTTACGATTTCATATTCCATTTATTGCAGGTGTCTTCATTGCACAAAAACAGGGATGGAGTTTGCAATAATCTGCATAGGCTCTATGACACGCCCTCCGAGAGACTCACGAAGACTGGGAATTTAAACAACCTGGCTGAGGGGGCATTTCATTCACTCAAAAAAGTCTACCAGATTTTATCAAAGCAAACTTTCTTGAAATGCCTCTCGAACCTGGCGCCCCTTGACATACTGCAAGGAGCTTTTGAAAAAACTAAACCATTGCTTGTCCAAGACTGAAATGTAGACTGTCGGTCAACAAGGAAAATATCCTTTTACAGAGATGTAGGAACCAGGGGGCACTGGGTGCACTGAGGGCACGTGCCCCCAAGATTTTGCAATAAATAAAGAAGTGCCCTTTTTATTTTCAGGAAATGCCTCTTTAGCTCAATAAAGAAAATGCCCTTGAAGTATTGTGCCCTCCCCCAAGTTTGAGACGCTTTCTACGTCCCTGTCCTTTTAGCACTCTTTTTTACCTATTGTAGGCTTTTGGTGTACCCTCTGAATTTTATAAATGAACATAAAAGATCCCAAAACAATGCAAATTGAGGCCAGGATTGCCCCAAAAGAACTTAGAAATATAATTTTTACTGTATTTGATACCAAAAATACCATGAAAATAATTTCAGTTTATGTTTAACCCAAGAATATAACTTTCGGCAATATTCTAATCGAAAGTATTGGGCTTATCTCCCCGTATTCGAGTGCGAGCCCATATGTGCAATGTGAATGTGCATGTACTGAGTCCCCCCCCCTACTGGCCCAAATTCTTAGTTTCTTGATATGCTTCCTACGGCCCTGTTGTATGCATAGAAATAGGTCTGGTTTGCCAAATGACCAAATGAAATCACTTTCTCCTCCGTATTTTTACCTCAACTATCCGCAGTGCAGGAAGAAATTCGTTGCTGCGTGATGGAAGCGACAGGCAGGTATCGTAAACAGCTCAGCTTGATGACAGCTGCTTGAATTGCGGAAATGGCCAATTTTTGCTAAGCAAAATTTCTACTAAATACAAAATCAAAACTAGTCAAAACTACTCTCTCTCATTTAGCAATGCAAAATTTCTCTGCAATAGGGTTTTTGCAAGTAGAAGCTAGCTTAGGGTAATAGAACAGAGAGAAAAAGTCAGCCTTGACCATAATATTCTAACGTCGCCTGCACAGCATCCCCACAGCATCCAGCACAGGAATATATAATTTTAAATTTTGCAGAACTCCAAAAGAATCAACAAAAACAACACCAAAGCAAAGGCTCGACTATTACTAAGTGCTAAGCCCATGAAAGGGGGCTATTTGGGGCAAAACTATGCAAAATTGTCTTCATTCCAATAGCTGAACTTCATAAAGCAGGTACGAGAACGAAATGTTTTTGTATTTTGATTACTGTAGTGTAGCAGTTAGGCAGCAGACTTACCTCAAAATACCGGAAGCTTGACTTTCTTGTGCACACTTTCTTGTCTTGAACGGTTTCCAAAATTTCTTTTACCTGGAAGATGTACTAGGGTTCCGGATGTTCTCCGGATGCGATTTGTTGTTTTACCGTGCTTTACAGCAAAAGATTTGTACAAAAGTACAATCCAAATTTATCAAACCTAAAGGTAAACCCGAACTACGCACAAGTGTTAATTGAATCTATGATGTTCTGCTTAGTGTCTTCAGATGGTATTGAGAAATCACGTGTCTTCAAAAGAAGGGTCCTATTTTCGTTCACCCAAACAATACACATTTGCAGGCCCTCGTATAGAATGATATCATGCATACGCATTTTACATGCATGCATAAATTTTCAATCAAATATTGCCCAATAAACCATCTGATGAAAATAGGCAGGCGAGGTTTCACGCGCTGTAAATGGATTGTTGAATTGAAGACACAAAGTTGAAGTTTGAGGACATTTGTTTTAAATTCACAGGCAGTCTGGCGCCTGGTGGCCAACAGACCTTTTCCCATGCTCTGGTGGCTATTCGGAAGGTGTCTTGCAAATCCCCCGGGAAATAGCGGCAGTTTGCGCAAAATAATGAGCTCGTTATCAGGGGGATTGGGGGTAGACATACACCAGTATACGTTTTTTTTTACAAGAAACTTGGATCAGCATACTTAATACTAAAATTTTCTTAATTTCGTATGAAAATTTCGGCGTTTTAGTAGTAAAAGTTTCTTGATTAGTTTCTTAATTTTCAGGGTCAAAGATTGCATTACGGTTCAAAGTTGAGCCTTCTTATCTACAAAGGGCTTTCATTTGCATTGATATTGTAGCCTACGAATAAACCATTCACATTAAGGCAAACAGTTCCATTTTTTTGCAGTCAAAAATTGATATTTAAAACGCAATTCTGCACGAACCGTAATCTACGACTCTTATTCTAGAAATAGAATTTAGAGCTTCTTACTTGTTCTTCGATGTAGTACAAGAGTTTTTTAAATTGTTGGTCATCGTAGTAATAGTTTCTTATAAACTAGTTTCTTATAACAAAACGTGTACTTCTCAATGTGGTATCATTCATTAGCAAAAACCTTTTAAACATGGCTGGGTGCACATTTCAGCACCAAATACCTTCCCTTTTCTAATCCAGGTTTTCCACAGTGAAGGGACGATCCCCCTCCCCAATGGAGCCCCCAAATCAAAACTCTGAGCCAAGCCTTGAGCCCGTATGGGCACTCTACGCGTTCAGAGAGGCTACTTAGACAAGAGAGCCTATTTTACGAATCCTGTTTGCTCGAAAAACCCGTTGAGAACACAGAGTTTCTTGTTGCTGTCGCTGACAAGACTTGCACCTCCCATAAGCTTTTGACAGAGGATAGAAAACGTTATTGCAGTCTCGATATCAGTTGCAACTAGTGGAGGTGTTTTTCCAAGCAGAAGCTATGGGACTCGATCCAGAAACGTTCTGCACTATGTCTGCACATACGGAGAGAGTGCTAACAAGTCAGGTCAGGGCTAATGAAAATCACGTTAGCAAACGAGAATTCTGCTGATTGAGGTTTATAATAACATATTTCGTTCTTTAATTAGAACATTCGCCACACCCTTGTCTTCATGGTCATAAAACCCTGAAACTGAACAGAGCTGTTTCCAGAAAAGGAGGGATTTTTGCCTCTCATCTTCGATTTCAAATCTGAGCCTTACCCTGCATAAAATCTGTTTTGTTGCAATTTAAGCTCATGACAACAACATATTTGAAGACACGCAATGTTCTGCACAGTGTATAACATACTTAAGCCAGGCGAACATTGCTGTCACAGGAAAAAAAGTGCATACTCATAGCCGTAGGAACCAGGGGGCACTGCAGGCTTCTGCCCCCAAGATTACATGCTCTGCCCAAGATTTTGCAATAAAGAAAGAAGTGCCCCTTCAGCTAAAGGAAGGAAGTGCTCTTGAAGTGTCGTGCCCCCAAGTTTGAGATGCTTCCAGCGGTCCTGATACCCTTCTTGACTAGTGAAACAAACATTAAAACACCTCTAACATGCAGTCTTTACAGGACATCCATCTTCTTAATCCTTGTTGGTTTATACAGTTGCAAAACGCATGTATTCTGGATATCATTTCAATCCTTCCTATCCTTTCTCGTACTGATTACACATGGAAAACATAGGACACCCCCCCCCCTAGTAACGACCCCACTAAAACATTGCCCCGCCAAGGTTGAAGGATGACCCGCCATGAAAATTTGTTTCCCCTTAAAGTTTGAGTTTAGACACTTTCCCCGCCGTAGCCGAAAATTTCCTTTTCCCGCCATGATTTTTCTATTCCCGTTCAAAATGTTTAATTTCATAATTTCCCCGCTGTATTTTTAATGTACGGCGGGGTCGTTACTGGGGGGTGTCATAGGTACACCAAATCTTGACAGGATTATACCTCTTCAAAAACATTGCGTAAACAAGACCAGATGTGCAGGCAGGTTTAGGCCTATTTCCCAGCTTTTACATCCTAAATATCCCGTACCATTTTATGCAACAAGTACACCAAATCTTGACAGGATTATACCTCTTCAAAAACATTGCGTAAACAAGACCAGATGTGCAGGCAGGTTTAGGCCTATTTCCCAGCTTTTACATCCTAAATATCCCGTACCATTTTATGCAACAAGTACATTCAGACTTGGAAAAGAAACGTTCTTGTCGTCGGTAAACTTTCTACATGCAATCTTGGCCAAAATACTTGAGACAAATTACAAATATTGCACTACTCAGCCTTTGATTACACCCCCCCCCCCGCTTCTATGTTGCTTGCTGAATCAAACACCATTCCACCTTGGCAACAATGAATTAGGGGGAAAGGGGATCAGAAGGTTCTGAACGATGTTTTTTTCTCTCGATATTTTAGGAAACATTACGAAAGCACTGAAATTTGCCTTTGCCCCAGCTACTTTTCGCCAAATTGTTTCAGTAAACAATCGTATGATTTATCTCAAAATTTGGACAAAGTTAATACGAATTATCCAAATGCTGCTGCGGTGCGGCAAGGAATGAAAGCAACAATGCATATGTTTTTGGATAAAAATATAGATCGACAGCGCATTTTCGGCATGGGAAGCTGCTCCTCAGATAATGACATCAGCAACGTATATCAATAGATGGTATACCTAGGCGTGGAAGATGCTCTTTAAAGGGCCATTGTCACCCAGGATCATTTGCAGGCACGTTGCCATTTGTTCAGACTGTTTGATAATCAATTTGGGCTAGAGTTGTTACCTCCCGGCCCGGGGGGGGGGTTACTCCCATTATGGCCTAACAGGGGGGTCCAGTCGGTTTAAGGGTCTTACGAAATGGCTACCAAATGGCCATATCTGTCAACTCCTACTACCAATTGGGGGTATTCCAAGATTCCTGGCCAGTTATAAGATTTCGAATCAATAGGCTCCTTCGCATAGCAATATGGTCGTTGCAGCAATAATTATCATTAAATTTTGACGTTTTCTTGCCTTGTTCAATCAGTTTTTACAATAGAAAATTTCGAAAAACTGCTGAAAATATTCGCTACCAGATGCTACCAAATGGCCCAATTTTAGGTCCACAAACTACCATTTGGGAGTTAAAAAAAAAAAAAAAAAAAAAAAAAGGGTGTTACCTGTACCTGTAGATTCCTCCTTCTTGGTCTTCACTATCACAGAGACGAGTACAATAAGTCCCGCACATAAAAAACTCAAATTTTCAAATCAGGCTGTCTGGTTTCTTAAATGCAAGAAAATATGTTCAAATGAGGCTGGCAGATTTCTTATATGTCCATCAAGAAACTTTCTTTCACGTAATGCTTTCTTGTCAAAAAAACCCATAATTAAACTCAAGGATGCTGCTGCATAGTAAACAAGCATGTCCCTAGAAATGATAATGGATGAAGCAAATATGAAATACTGTATATCTAGACGTTGAACAGATTTTACAAATTTTAGTACCAAAGCTACACAGAAAAACGGCAGTGTGGTGGAGTATTTTTTCAACTATGCATCATTTATAAGAAACTGGACAAAATCAGGCTGTCTGGTTCCTTATGAAGGAGAAAATATTCTCTTTGCTCGCACGCTGCAGTTTCTTATATGTCCGTTTCTTATATGCGGGGACTTACTGTATCTCTGCATTAACTCAGAAAACTCTTTCCTTGACTGTGGCTCTCTTTGCCTGTTCAACTGACGCACCTAGTAGGGATGATATCTTTATCCATGCCATGGGTCTCTGTCATATTTGAAAAGTCCAAAAGTGACTTTTCAGATTGAAAGTGGCTTTGCAGTAAGTTCAACTGGTCCAACTGCTGCGTGTGCATCCATATTTCCGCTCAGGCCAAATTTGATTTCAGACAGTCTGATTTGAATGCGTGCCTGCAAAGGTCCCTGGGTGACAATAACTCTTTAATTGCATTTGGCAGACAACTTTGACCTTCCTTGCCCTCCCCCCTTTCTCTGCTGTACCAAATTGTAATTTACCATTTAGGCCTATTGGTGAAATGCTTCTGTTCCGAGCAAACAAGGACCGATTTTATAATACATGAGTTGCTTTTGTTGACACCTGAATTCAAAGCGATTTGCGATCGCAGACAAAGGAAATTCCCTCAACCAGTAAGTCAAAAAAACAAAGCCGCCAAAGTTTCTCTGAAACCCATGTAGCTAGCGCGCTCGTTGTGCATTCCAGAAATTGTTTTTAAGGGCAAACATTAGCGTAGATCAAAAGAGGAAGGATATAGCTACACATCTGCCGCGGGCATTTTATTTCTTTGATCCAGAAGCTGAGCAGTAAATGTTTTGATAACACTAAAAAAAAGAGAATTGAATCGCCTTCCAAACGGCTTTTGAACCAAACAAATAAAATGCCCGCGGCAGATGTGCAGATGCATCCTTCTTCTTTCCATCTATGTTCATGTTTGCCCTTACAACCAATTTCTGGAATGCACAATGAGCGAGCTAGCTACCTGGGTTTCAGAGAAACTTTTGCGTCTTTGTTTGTTTTGACTTTCGTTGAGAGAATTTCCTTGTCTGCAATCGCTAATTGAGGTGTCAACAAAAGCAACTCATGCTATTGTATTACAAAATCTGCCCTTGATGTTCCGAGCACAGATGCAGTCGCTAAAATTCAATTTACAAGAAACTCCTTATTGTTCAATGACAACTGAAAAAATATTTGATTACTCCCATGCCTTTGAAAGATTTATGGCATGGTAATTTTTTCCACAAGATGTTTTAGTTCTCGCAAGGTTTGCCATGACAGGTGATGCATTCCACGTAAATTAAACATTCCCACATTATCGCCGCTTTCGGCTCTTGAAACTTGTCAAAGCCCAGCGCATGGATTCAGCCATGGGAGCTGTTGCGTGGGTTTCAGGTTGGAAATTAGGAAACCTTAACGACGTTGGAAAATCACACTTCAGTCATCAGTTTCTTTCAAAACATATTGATTTTATTCCCAGGCATTGGAGAAATGTTGACCCTATGTTTGTCCAACAATTGGCAAGAAGATGGAGGCAATGATGAAACAAGACTTTAAATCAGCACACGGAGGCCTTTCAGCTTTTAGTTTGTGCTCGGAGAACACGGAGAGGTTGTCGTAAATGGTTTGTTGTTGCTGAGATA
>REGL01000294.1:130352-142531 GCA_004194395.1 Aurelia aurita complex sp. Pacific
ACTTCATTAGCAGCTTAATGATGTTAAAACAATCGTTTTCTAGAACGAACGCATCATTAGCCATTTATTGATAGTACTCATTATGCAAATAACTCAACCTTGGAGGATGATGTAACCGGCGGCCTGCACAGAGGCTAGCATTCGCAGCATCACCGAAGGTGGAAGGACCGTCCTCCTGCACAGCTACGGATGCAAACGTTGCAGGTGAAGTTGAGAGGAAAGGTGCAGAATTCCAGCAAACAATGGCCCCATTGACTGGGGGAAGGCACGTGATCACACTGAACCAAAACATCTTCATGCATATGATTCTGCACAGAGGTTATTTTCGTGACCGCTTGTCTCAAACTAGAATAGAAATGTTCTGCGGGGTTCTGCATAAGTAATTTTGGGCTTGT
The DNA here is from genome assembly GCA_004194395.1 of Aurelia aurita complex sp. Pacific. Taxonomy (NCBI): domain Eukaryota; kingdom Metazoa; phylum Cnidaria; class Scyphozoa; order Semaeostomeae; family Ulmaridae; genus Aurelia; species Aurelia aurita complex sp. Pacific. The sequence goes on from REGL01000294.1 coordinate 130,748, forward strand.
TATATATGAAATTGCACCACGCAGAAGATCTTCCACACGCACAACATAAATAGTAGTCTTGTCACCTTGCCAAACCAGTGAAATTTGAGTCCGACCTTGATTCACTTTGCACCACCCTTGTTTTATAAGGACAGAACTTTTGTCAATACGTGCCATGCTGAACCATAATGACACATGCTTACAATGTTGATTTTGGAAATTCTTTTGATTCCATGCATTTGAATACGTTTGTTTGTTAAATAAGAAATTTGATATGAGAGTAAACATTTACTTCTCAATACTCCAGAAACTATTGACAATATTATAATGGTCTTGTTGTTTTATGCATATGTGTGAGTATAGTGCAGCACATCGCAACTGAAATTGGTTTTATAAGTCGCACCAGGTCAACATAGATGAGAGGCCTTCTGGCGGAGGGTTTGAGTCAGTCAAACCAAGTGTCAAGTTGGTTTTGTAAGAGTTGCACTGCGCCAAACCAGACAAAATTGTTCTAAATTCATACAGTTTGGCATGGCACGGCATGGTGTATGAATTGAATTTCCACACAAGATGTGAATTGGATTTTGGATGCAACCCACCTGTTTGCCCCTTTAAGAATTCTTGCATGTTAGCGTATAGAGGTCCTTTATTGGATATGGTCTACCGTGGTGAACGAGGTACGCTTGGGGTGAGATGGGTAAGGCAACAATATGAGCATATTTTACAAATATCTTTAGATAAAGATTTTCCCTACCCTTAGCCCACCCATTTTTACCCTTGCAGACCTGATCTAACTTCTTAAAAAAATTGTTTTCTTATCTTGATCCCAAGCTACACAATTCTTTTCAAGAATTTGTTGTTTGTATTGTCAGTACCAGATAAACAAATGATATTTCTAGCTATGAAGTGTTATTTCTTATCAAATAATTGTCAAATCATTGGCTATATTTGACATATTAATAAATTAGGTATTCTTACTTTTGAGATTGTTCTTTCTTTACAAATGTTTTAAATATTTTTATTTGCAGGTCCACATCTACACTATTAACCTGCATTATCAAATGAAAAATGAATTTATGTATGAATGTTTGTATGTGTGTACAGTATGTATGACTGAAAGATCTTTGAGCAGCTGAGTTTTGAGTTGGGTAGTTGCTTAGTTTTGAGTTTTGGAAAGAACTTTTCTTCCTTGGGAACTGGAAACTTTTTGTGTTCAAATTTCTTATAAAATTGATTTTATACTTGACTTTCTTTTCTTTGTAGGATGGGACCAAACAGAGAAAACTATTAAAATCTACATATCTCTCAAAGGAGTTGAAAATGTCCCAAGAGAAAGCATAAAATTAGAATCAAAGCAAGATTCTTTTGACCTTCTCATCTGTAATTTAGATGGGAAGAATCACAATTTGAATATAAAGAACTTATTGGAACCTGTTGATCCAGCTGGTTCCTCATACAAGGTATGCATGCTCATTGTTTTGACGATAAGTGTCGTGAAACCATGAATTAAAACCACACTTTTTTACCAATTGCAAACATAGGTGGGAGGTGGTGGATTGGTTAGCCCCCTGCCTTCCGTGCCAATATAATAGGTGGAGTTCTTCTTCTAAGATAATCGCTAAAAGTCTCAGAGGAAAAATGCTAGCAGGGGTGCTAGCGAAATTTTGGTAATGGATTCACGAATTAGCAACCACACTATTGTTGCAATTTTCAATTTGTGTGGAGGATGGGCCGTTGGTTAGCCCCCTGCCTTCCTTTGTTAATATAGGAAGTGGAGTCCTGCAACTTAGTGCATCTCCTGTCTATACTGATTGTCTACCAATAGTTTTCCTGAAAACAGAATACCCGAAAGGTCATGAAAGAGCTAAAACAGTTTATCAAGAGGATCGTTAAACTTGTTGCTCAAAATCCACAAAAATCAAGCGTTGTTAAGAAATTCCAACAGCATGGAGCTTGAACTCCAAAAGATGTCCCCAGAATGAAAGCATTTGTCCGTTGTACCAAGTACGATTTTGCTTGATGCTTGTGGTCCGCTCTTTGCGCACTGCTGAGTGTGAATACTAATCCATGAGGAAATTGACTATCGTTTGGATGCTCTTCACACATATGATTGAAAACATGGAAAATACCTTTATCACTAGATTTTGTCCCTTCTCGAGGGTTTATTGAGCTGAGGTTTTCACAAAATCCATGATTTGGAGCTCTTTTAATCGCAAATAGAATCGGAAAATTATTTGGTGCGAAGTTAACCTTCAAGCGAAAGATTGCCGTTAAAATTGCTCAAAACGAGGAAATGGTTGCTTTTGTAGCTATTCGCGTAGTGGACTTGTCAAAGTCTCACTTTGTTTCATCATTCGATTGAGCCATAAAAAGGCCAAAGGTAAAGGAAGCTGCGGGGGACGGAGAAAGAAAAGACTGATGAAAGAAAGTGAGACTTGGACAAGTCCATTCACATAGGGAAACTTTTTTGGGCAAATTACAGTGTCTAATGTTGTTTTTTGAATTTATTGCAATGAGTTCATTATTTAAGGCTGTTTTTATATTCTATACCGCAACGCATTTGTTTAAACTCTTAAAATAATTGATCGTACCGGGTGTCCCAAAAAAACGCAACAACTTTGAAAAATTCTAAAGCAAACTGTTTCATATTCATTATCAAACAATTATTTTTATTCAAATCTACAAAATTAGATTAAATTTTGATATATTTTCCAATACTGTTGGTGATTTGGTTGTAAAGTTAAAAATAAGCAAACTTCAAAATTGCCCCTGGGTCAAAACCAGAGCTGCTGCATTAACAATGGTGGATTATAGTGTCAAATTGAAAAACATGATAATCCCTGCAATCCCTGAGCATTGCTGACAAACAGTCAAACACGCAAGTTAACTGAACATTAAACAGACACTTTTATAAAGATTTCTGTCTAGACACAGTTGTGCCTCTTTTAATGCTTGTGATGGTTCTTTATTTTTTCTAAAATGACTAGGCCATTATAAGAGTAATACTTTCAATTTAGATGAACACTGAGAGCCCCCTCGAGACTAGATAAGTCATCAATCAGCAAGGGATCCCTTTGTTACTGTTTCTTAATCAAGTGGTGTGCTTGTCCGTAATCTTGTGAAATTGCAGATTTTGCCATGCTTTTTATTTTGCAGTGTACATTGCACTAACGCTGGTGGTTTTGCCCTGACAGCAAATTTGAAATTTGTTGATTTTTAACTCTACAACCAAGTCACTAAAAATTCTGAAAAAATATATCAAAAATGTAATCTAATCATTGCAGAAAATTGAGATAAAAATTATCGTTTGATTATTAATTTGAAACAGTATGCGTCATAGTTTTTTTTACATCTGTTGCGTTTTTTGGGACACCCGTTATCTGTTTGTGATATATTTTATATATGTAAAGTCTATTTTTGTATCCACAACAATGATTCTGAATAAATTGTTACTAAATGAAAAAGAGGTGGCCGGAAATATAGAAAATTAAGAAGTAATGAGTAAAGCAGAAGGCCTTACTGTGTGCCAGAGTTTTAAAGAGCTTTTCATATATTCCCTGGTTTTAATAGACGCTTTAGCTATTCTGAGAAGAATCAGAATCAAACAACATCTTGCTACATTTTATAGAATATTGGAATATGCACAATAGTGATAGAAGCTGTAGGGCCACTCGATCGAACGTCGCATATAAAAATTTATAAAGATAACGCTTGATCCAGACTCTTTTGTAGAATGGCTACAAGGTTTATTTCATTAAAAATGCAAGCATGAGGTCATGAACTGAAGAAAGATTAGACAATAAATAGCTATTCTGAGATCACAGATCTCAGACACTCCTACCTCTAAGACCTCTAATGCCCCATTTAAACTGCACCGTTTCGAAACCAAAACAGTATAAAATTGTGCTGTTTTGGCCTTCCGTTGACATTAAAATATTTTCGTAACCGGCATCAAATAAAAACGATTCTGAAACGATATGAAAACGGCATCAAACTTTTTAGTGCAAAAACGCTTGAAAACAGAACGAATCCGCGCCAGATTCAAAGAGAGAGAAAGGAATAATCTGCCACCCTTTCAATCCGTAACGAAATCATTCCATTTTTAAGCATTTACACTGAAACGTTTCATACTGTTTTCAGATCGTACCGTTTTCAAAATTGTTTTCATTTGATGCCGGCTACGAAAATAGTTTAGCGTAAACAGAAGACAAAAACAGCATGATTTCCCACTGTCTTCATTTGAAAATGGTATGTTGTAAACGGACCCTCATTTTCGCCACTTTCCTTTTGCATAAAAAGTCCCAAGGGATACTCGATAGTTACATGTGAGGTAGCGGTTGCAAAATGGTACTGCCTTCCTGAACCCGAAGTGGTAGTAAATTTTTCCTATGTGGTGGCAGTTTTATCTCATGTGGAAGCAGTTGTTGGCATAGAGTTTTACCAGAAAAGGTTTTGCACAAAATAAGTGGTAGATCTTTCCACTCAAAATGGAAAACCTGGCATGCAACAGAACATTGCACATGCAGTTGCAAAAGGAAAAAGATCGCTAAATCAAGAATAAAGAATGAGATTCAATTTAGACTGAGATTCAATACAATACAACATGTTCGTTGTCGTCATCTTTGTGCTGAAATTTCCAGGGAGATATTTCTATCAAAGTTGCGCTTTCCTCATGAAGTGACAATTTCAATAAATTTTCCAATTTCTTTATTTTTTGCCCGTAGGCGAAATCTGGAAACGTCATTGTCACATTGAAAAAGAAGGTACCACAGCAATGGTCACATCTGACAAGTGGAGAAAAAAAGGAATTAGATGTGAAGTGAGTATTGAATTATTATATCTATCTTATCATATAAAGTAGTAAGTCAGGAACAACGCGACATGACAGTCAATATGGTACAGTTAATAACGACAGAAATATGAATTGGAAATAGTTCATGATAAGATATCGAGACTTTCCGAGTACACAGCTAAATTTGATAATCTTCAACTTAGTTGCATTTAAAACATCGTATTCAAAAGTCGTCTACCACAGCCCGGAGATCCTACTTCGCACAGTCAGTTTTTAGAGTGCAGCTGAAGCCAGAGGTTTTGAGAAAAGTCCATGATGCGATATCATGGGCATTTTCCAAAGGACCTTCGAACTTTAATTGTTGGTTTGTTGCTTTTGAAAAGAATGATTCTGTCTATAAAACCCTTTAAATGAGTTAGAATGGTAGCGCATTGATCGCCTCTAGGCCACCTCGTGAACTCATTCTCCACAAGGACTCTCGACTTGCTCTCATCTCATTGAATTTGACATGTTCAAATCCATTTAATAATTTACCTGACAGAATTCGGCGAATCTGTTCTGAATTTATGAGGAATTTTCCTCAAGAAAGTCCCTTCAAGAAACCTAAGTGTATGCCTAAAATTACAATCAAATTTTCCAAATATTTTTTGCTTACAGCAATGACTTTATCACGTTTTAGCATTTGTTATCCTCATCGGAGGAGTTATCCTCATTGGAGGCTGATTTCACCCGGAATAATGTTATGCTCCCGACGATGACGCTTTCGTCCTCTCAAATGGATAAAACATGCTAAAGCAAAGTTTTTTGGAGGGGGTCTCTTTAGAAGAAAATCCCTCATAATTTCAGACTGGAGTGGCTGATTTCAGTCTGGTGAATTTTAAGGTTTATTTGAACATATCCATTATTGAATAGCATACTGTGTGAGCAAAATGAACGCCTGTCGTTTGAAACAAATATTGCTCCCTGAATATGAAGGCAATGCTATTGAAAACTGTCTTATTTTATTGCCAATATGTTCAATTAGGTTCACTAATTCAACCGGTTTTAATCGGCCATTCCTTCCCGTGGACATGGGAAATTTTCTGGAAAAAGCCCCTTGCGTGAATCTGCAAAAACGAGTGAAAACGACGAGCAGAATTTCCTGCGTTTTCCTTTCTATCAATAATGACACATTAATGTATTCATGTATTTAGTCCTCTTGGAAGAATGGAATCCCCCTAAATAAGTTATCCATACCAGGGGGAAGGCTCTTTCATCCTCTCAAGAGGATAGCACATGTGAAATCTCGTTCAAGTCATTGCTGTAAGGTAAAAGTATTAGGAAAAATTTGCTCGTGATTTACACGTTTTTAAGATTTCTCGAAGGGACTTTCTCCGGAAAATCACTAGTAAAATTTGAACAGAGTGACCGATCTCAGCGAAAAAAGATTTCAAAATTAATTCAACATATAAGCTATTCAATCAGATATTGCAAAAATTATTGCTTCTATATTTAGGGAGCAGTAGTCTCTGAAACTGCGTGCTTTTTTCTGACTCACTCAGTTCTTGCTAACATTATTACCTTGATATTCAGGGAGCAATTGTCTTTCAAACGGGCATTGTTTTTTTAATCACCGAGTACCTCATAACTTCTTTTTAGGACACCAAGCTTCGACAAAGAGGAAGACCCCTCCACGAGTATAATGAAAATGATGAAACAGATGTATGATGGTGGTGATGATGAAATGAAACGCACAATCACAAAGGCATGGACTGAATCACGTGATAAGCAAGGTGCTGGTAATTTAGGCCTTTAACTTTATCCTATGCATGCAGGATAAAGAGACACATTTCTGTATTCTTGATTATTATGTTGATAACAACAATTGTGTTTGTAAAGGCTATGCAAAAATCAGTAACAACTGAGAAGTTAAGTTTCATAATCATTGCACTCTTTATTAGTTTCTTCATTTTCTGCTGCCTAACAAGGGTAGATTTTGTAAGGAATCAATCGAATTGATCCATTGTATTTTATTTCCTGGAAGTCAATTTTACGGGGTGAGTGATCGAGCGGCTTATACCGTTTCCGTCAGGTGACTGAAGTTAAGCTCGGTCGAGTGAGGTCAAACTCCGGATGGGTGACCTCGGAGGCTTGACCTCGCAACTCACCTCGCCGTCCTTCGGAAGGGACGTTAAATTAGAGGTCCCATGCCTGGATGCGACATGGATAGTGGGCTTAAATTAGCTTCAAGAAGCTATAAATACTTCCCGCCCATTCACAATAGATTACTGAAAAAAAATTCATGTGCAATTGGCATATTTGAAGACTGTAGTTTTGGAAATCAGTTATTTAGCAAGTGAATTCGGCTTTTGAACAGCCGAACATCGGCTAAAAAGGGCCAATTTTGCTGGATCCTTAATCGAAACATTTTCGGCATGAAGTCGTCAAAATACAGTAAGGCCCCGCATTTAATAAACCCATTTTCACACCCAAGCCTAAGAGATTTCTTACTTCTTTTGTGATACTTTTTCATTTTTAGGCTGAAAGTGTCTTAAGTTTCTAATTTCTTTTCCGGAATGTCCTGGAAAAATAGGTTACAAAAGAATTTACTAGTGTATTGGAATCCAATTAATGGTGCAAGCGCTACATGCTTTCAAGCATATATTCATTCTCTTGACTCAGCCGGTATGAATTATGAATTATGAGCTATGAATTATGAACTTTGAGCCATGAACTAACATTAGTTCCCTGAAGATGTGTCTGGCTTAGATTTAATCTGGTTTTCTTTACCAAAGCCAGGCACTAACCTTGTTGAAAAGAAATGCTCTATTCAAGTGGCCTGGAATTTTTAACACACACAAAACCTTCTGCAAATCATCAGGATATAAAGAAAATTCGCTATCGTACGATAAAGACAATTCATGGAAATAAACCAGTCTCAAATCATGTACACAATTTTGCCGGCTTAATGGTCTGCCAAAATCCAAACCATACAAGATTTATGTACTCAAGCTTCCAAATCCATGCATCAAAATTAGTCGAAGCTGTTAAGTTAAAGGCTTAAAAGAAGAGTAAACTATTAATCTGTTTATATTTATTCTTGAAAAGTTTTCTTGCATTCCATCGAACGATCCGTCAATCCCTTTCATGAGCTTGAGCTAAATCTAACTAAATCAAGAATACAGAATTGTTCCACTTGAACATAATCGGCGCCTGCTGGCCATCTACTAGAAAGCTTCCCAACTCGAACATCTGCAGAAAAACAAACATTAGCTGCATTTAAAGGAGCCATACAAGATTTTAGTAAACAAACGGTGCACGTCATAGAATTTCTTCAGCTTGCATTGAGTGTGTTGTGGCAAAACATATCTAAAACTTGTAGGTCGGAATTCGGCATTATCTCCAAAATCCTTGACAGTATGACAAATCTGATTGCACTGGCTAATTTTAACCTAAAACCTACAGAAAATATTGTCATTTGCAATATATTTGCTGCAATTTGCCTGCATTAGGGAGAGACAGTTGTGGTTTTTCTGAAGTTTTGCTCGTACAGCGCCTTTCATTGTTCTAAAGTCCGAAATGGGACTAAGCAAGTATAGAAAAGTTTCTTCTTTGCTGAAATAACACTCAAAATCATGGTTCTAACACTGAAATGTTCCCAATTTTCCCCATTGAGGAAGCCCAAAATTGATGATTTTCTAGAAATCGAAATCTTAGTCTCGTGTCGTGCTAGAAAAATCGGGCCGTGCCGAAGCAAAAAATACTCTCTCGAGTTCGGAATAGACTTATTGGTTTTTATTTTTGTTTTCGAGTTTTTTGAAACGGGAAACTTATGAAATCATGTTTCGTGACATTTGCCTTGAACTACACATGTTCTTTCATAGGAATCTTAGTTCCAGGTCAAGGGTGGCTGTGTCATTGCACCCACTGCCCTCAGTTTTAGGACCACCTCCAGAAACTTTGCTTGTTAATGGAAATTATGTTCAGGTGGGCAAGTTTTCGCCGAATTAAGAAGATTTCCTCTTATTGCAATTATATCAATTGCTTTAAAGCTTCGAGGAATTATCCCTATCCTATCCATCTATTCTTGTATTTTGGTAGAGCTCCAAGAAGGGTTAAACTTTATTCCACCGTCTATAGAGGTCTGCAATTTAGTCTCAAAGAGACAGGCCAAGAAATTGAAATTCTCGTGTATGCGTTCAGCTTTTATGCAGGCTCATCCCTTCTAAAGCATCCAGTCTCGCGCAAGCAGTCTGTCTCTGAAACTATTGGCACAAGCCTCCATTCATTTTCTCTCCGAAATTTAGCTTCTGAAAGAAGTAATGAGGGCAAATTTTTCCGCCCTTATTTTAGGAATATGGAAAAAATTAATCATCGAATTAAGAAGATTTCCTCTCCTCCTATAGACCTTTTAGCTTTTCTAAAACAACATTCGAATCAAACGATATTTTGATACCTTTTAATGAATTTTCGAATGTGCACAATAGTGATAGAAGCTCCAACGCCACTTTATCGAACCTCACGTATAAAAATGTACCGGATGAGTCAGAAAAAAGAATCCCTGTTTGAAAGGTCAGGGCTCCCTGGATATTAAGACAATGATATCGGCAAATATATAGTTTAATGGGAGAAAAGTTCAGTCCATTCTGAAACGGCCACTCCATTCTGAAATTATGAGGGATTTTCTCGAGAAAGCCTCTTCAAATTATCCTTCAAAACGTGCCCAAAATCATGAACAAATTTCCCTCACATTTCTGCCTTGCAACGGCCTTACAGCAATGACTTGTGGACGCTTTAGCACGTGCTATCCTCTTTTGAGGATGAGCAAGTCCTCCCCTGGTATCGATGACCTATTCAGGGGGGATTTCATTCTCTCAAGAGAACAAAATACACGAATTTATGTGAGTGTCATCAATTGTAGGAAGGAAAATTTGCTCTTTGTTTTCATTCGTTTTTGCAGGTTTTTGGAAGGGGCTTTCTGCAGAAAATCTTCCATATCCAAGGGAAGGAATGGCCAATTAAGGCCGGGTAAATTACTGAACCTAATTGAACATATTGGCAATAAAACAAAACAGTTTTCAATATTATTGCTCTGATATTAATGGAGCAGTGGCCTTTCAAGCGGGGATCCTTTTTTCTGGCTCACCCGGTAAAGAAATAACGCTCGATCCAGGCTCTTTTGTAGAATAGCTAAAAGGTCTCTATTGCAGTTATACCAATTGCATTAAAGCTTCAAGGACTTATCCTGGTCCCATTCTGCCACTCTTTTCTTGCAATGGCTGTCAATAGAAAACAACATTGAGATGAAGACACACCAAAGACTCCTCTTATCTTGTATGTTTTTAAATATGCTGCTTCAACGCTCCTAAGCAAAATCGTTCAATCTTGTGGATGCATGTTCCTTGATTTGAATGAAACAAGATTCGTTTTGAAACAAATTACTTGTTAGAAAAAGTAATTTTTAGGTGGGCAAAGTGGAATTAAGATTATATCAAGTCTCCCAAGACATATTCCATCCTACCACTACATTCTTTGTACTTTGGTGCACTTCCAAGAATATCGGAAAGAGACAGCACTTTTGCGTCAAAGAGATACGCAAATAGATTGTCCTTCGTGCCTTACCATTGCTGCCTCATCATTGCTGGGGAAAAGGGTTTAGTCTTGTGGATGCAATGTTCTTTGATTCAATGAAAGAACATTCGTTTTGAAACCAATTGCTTTTCAGAAAAAATAATTTTAGGTGGTCAAAGTTGATTGCATTAAGATTTCATCCAATAGACCTTTTAGCTATTCTAAAAAGGAATCTGAATCGAACCATATTTTGATACATTTTGAAGAATTTTCGAATGTGCATAATGGTGATAGAAGCTCTGACGCCACTCAATCGAACCTTGCGTATAAAAATGTAGAAAAATATCGCTCGATCCAGACTCTTTTGTAGAATAGCTAAAGGTCTATTGCAACGATATCAGATACCTACATGAATCTTCAAGGATATATCTCATCTTTCAGTCTCCTGGAGGCAAGGTTCTTGGATGCAATGAAGCTTCGTGTTTCCTTTTCCCTCTATTGTTCAAATTTTGAAAGAACTAATCTTCTCGGTGGGCAAATTTGTATGGGAATTAAGAAGATTTCCTTCATTGCAATTATAACAGATGCATGAATCTTCATCAAGGAATTATCTTTATCCCATCCTACCGTGCCATTCTTTGTATTTTGGCACACTTCCAAGAATATTCAAACTTCATGAGATGGCTATCTATAGAATAGACAGAACATGAGATGCAAAGACAGGGTCATCTCGATGCCAAATACTATATTGAACCTCGAGGCTTATCAAACCTCTCTAATGAAGCGCTTTTCAAAATCCCTCTACCGGGTGCGCCAAAATAGACTATGCACGTTTGGCAGGCCACAATAAATCGTACACTGGACCGATATTAAAGATTTATGACGTCATCGTTAGAAGAAAGCCTGAATTATATTCTAGAACTTGTTAAGCGAGTTTCTTAAAATGTTTGTATTGGAAAACATTGAAAAAGATAAAAAAAATGTCGATCAAATTTTAAAGATTTAACATGAATGAACAAAGAGAAAACGTTTTCAGGGGGATTTAGGATCTAGTCTAAAACACCACACAGATGAACACAAATGAACACAGGTGAACATAAATGAACACAGATGAACACAGGTGAACACAGATGAACACAGGTGAACACAGATGAACACAGGTGAATACAGGTGAATACAAGTGAATACGGATGAGCACCGGCCAAAATGAAGATACTAGTAAGAACAAAAATGAACACAAGTCACCGCTCAATGAATGAGTCCTCAGCAAATGGGCTCCAAGTTTCTTCTTTCATTCACTATTCAAAAATCTTCATCGCAGTGGTGCAGCCAAGCTACAGGTGTACAAATGGGGGTTGTATGGGGGTTTCAGAAACCGTAAAACTGCCAAAATATTTTAGAAAAACCGCAAAAGCGCCTTTGAATTCACCAAAAAATGTCATAACATCTCTCAACATCATAAC
>REGL01000294.1:156444-196854 GCA_004194395.1 Aurelia aurita complex sp. Pacific
AAAAGCCCGGTAGGATTAGGGTTAAAGATGACAAAATGTTTCTTTCATTGCGTAAAGTGTATGAAAAAACATCAAAAAAATCTTAATCTGAGCAATACTCTTCAAAGGGGCTCCGTCTCCAAATTTCGGTCGATAAGGTGATTTTGAAGTTTTTAGGGTAATAGCACATAGAAGTTTACCTGTTTTTTTTCGAAAATAAAAGCATCATTTTGAAGACAGATCTTTGTACTTCACAGAGGAAAGATCCAAACATTCATATTTCTTACGATTGCTTGGATATAAGTAGATTTTTAACGAGCATTTTTTGATGGCTCGGGTGAAGCCACCAAACAAACTGCATAAAACAATGGAGAACAATGGCCACGTGCGGTGTTATCAAATTTGCTTACAGTTTGGCGACGGAGCCCTTTTAACCAACAACGTAAATCTTGCCTATGATCATCATCATCATTATTTATTTATTTACAAAGTAGGCTGAACAAAACAATAGCTAGCGTTACATCTAATTAAGGCCTACTTATTTACATACTTTAGAAATTGAATTTAAAATCAATATATGTATGTATATGTATCATTGTCTATCCTGTTGTGAACCCAACCTGTGGTACATATACTTTACAAAGCACACAGTTGCATTTATCACCATTCCAGCACCTTATTTGCTTTTTAAAAATTGGAAGGCTGCTGGAGTCTTTTATCTCGTGTGGTAACAACTGCCACTTTCTATTTCGAAGAAAAGCTACAGCCTTGATTCCAAAGGACGTAGTGCGTACTTTTGGAAGCTGCGCGATAGGAAGTATGACATTGCTCATTACCTTTGTTTACAATGACACTTTGCATTTCTTTTTGACATTTATGACCAAAACAAGACGTTTAATCAGCAAGCCGACATTAACCTGGTAACAGGGGCGAATCCAGCATTGGACTTTGGGGAGGGCCATTGGCAGGAAACCGGGGGTCTGGGGGCGTAGCCCCCAGGAAATTTATTCGTGACCACGCCCTTCAGGCTCTCGGAAAGCGTGGGAAACGCCCTTGTTGCTTCATCTTAGATCATTTAGCCCATCATTTATTCCATGCTTCTCCTCAAATACAAACTAGCATTTTTGTGCAAAAGCTAACGAGCCATCATTTGGAAAGTGAAGGACCATGAGATGTTTATCATAAGCACCAGTTTGAGAATGATTATCGCTGAAATAAGCTCCACATCAATGGATATAAAAACTTAGCATAAAAACGAGGTGTATCTCAAAGTCATCAATCAGAGATATTTCAATGTCAGGTGGATGTTCAATTGTAAGTTCCATAATTGGAGTTACTAGTAAGTTATGAAAATTCTCATAGCGTAACAAGTATTCTAAACTGTATTCTAAACTTCACTTGTATTCTAAACTGTGTTACCGTAAAATTGAAATGACTTGATTAACACTTTATAACTTTCACAAGAGAAGATACGAGTCTTTGCGAAATCTGTCATAAATAAATGTCCACAGCTAAGTTCAATGGAGGAACTCACAACGACAATTTGACGAAGTGAATGAAACAAATGATTTTCAAGTTCGATTTCCACTGAATGAAATTTTTATTCAGAATCACATCTTTTCATACTTTTTGATGAATTGTGCTTTGGCTTGTGAGTTTGTTAGACTGGCTTGCAGTTAGCTGAGTTATCGTGTTGCTGTGCTATGGTTATTTCAGGTAGAAAAGGTTTGAAACTCATTCGCTTCTTGTCTAAGACAATGGTTTTTAAGAGAAATTTTTAAGTTTGGGGGGGCCATGGCCCCCCGGCCCCCCACTGGATCCGCGCCTGCCTGTTAATAATCAAGTGCTTTTTGCAGTATTCTTCAAAACCTAGCCTGTGTCAAAGGGGTCTGGAACACAGGCTATCAAAACCAGGCCATGCTAACAAGTCCACCCTAAATAGCCCGTCATCACGGTATTCCCAAATCTCTAATGATAGATAATGCAGTAATGTCATACTTTCTTTTGCAGGAAACCTTTATCAATTGTGCTGATGTTGCCATCACAGACAGTGACGGCAGTTTACCACAAGGTCCAAATCCATCAATACTGCCAAAACCTAATCCGAAGCCAAATCCCAACCCGAATCCAAATCCGATGCCGAATCCAGAGCCCAACCCGAATCCTAATCCGAATCCTAACCCAAATCCGAAGCCGAATCCAAATCCAAACCCGAATCCTAACCCAAATCCGAAGCCGAATCCAAAGCCCAACCCGAATCCTAACCCAAATCCGAAGCCGAATCCAAAGCCCAACCCGACGCCAAAACCGAATCCACCACCAAATCCTAATCCAGGACAAGGGAAGAACTGCAGAAGTGCCGGAGCCTTTGCTGGTCAGAGAGGAATGGATGCATGGTGCCAAGTAAACTGTCCGATGAATTACTGTCCAGTATCTCATTGCATCTGCACTTAGAATGAGATCGTGAAATAAAGACTCTTCTCTGATATGATTAATCACGTACTGCTAATTTTGTTGTCTTCTGTATTTAAATGAAAATATTCTGTATGAATTAGATAAGTGATTTTGTTTCATCCTTCATGCTATCTACCAGGTGAATCAGAAAGATGTTTCTACTCTTTGAATAATCATACTGCAAAGTAGCCTGCGTGCAGACTCAACTATCCTAAATAGTTGAGTCTGCACGCAGGCTAACTGCAAAGGGTATACCACCGACTTGGAAAGCTACAACTCCGCTGCTTAAATGAGGGTCGTTCATTCATTTTAAATTCTTTTACATGGTGAAAACATTCAGTTAACATAAAAATGTTTTACGATGTGCCATGTTAAAATAGAAAAAAACATCATTAATAGATTGTCGGGTAAATTGCTGTAGTAAACCTTAATAACATAGCTGCAGAAATATATAGCCACTCTCACATGACACTAATGTGGGACAGACTTTGGTTTATTTGAAGGAAGTACGTGAAATGGTTTAACTTAGATCTGAGAAATTATTCATAATGAATTATTAAAGAGAATGTAGGCATATAAAAGTGGCTCAAGCCACTTGCGGTCAAACTCTAGCCTATCAGATATCAGGGTTTCCTGTTGACGTAGATCAGTTACCCAAATATGGTGTGGCACGTGTATCAGCCTATTTTCTTTGCAAGGTTATTTTTATCCAAGGCTTATATATGCTTCGATTCCCTTTAAATCTCAAACTCCCAAAAATTAGCTTCCGTGGGCCTGATCTAATATTGTAAGTGAGTGATTTAATTTGATCCACCTTTCAAACGGCAAATGAAGTGGTTAAGAGCGATGTTTCTTCTTAGCGCACGCATCATTTTCTAATGATACAGAAACTGTTGCAATAGTGTGATTCTTCTAATTAATGATAATACATCAAAAGTCAGAATCTTCATGATAGTGAGCAGGCCATTTTTGCTGTTTTGGACATGTTGAATATGAAAGAAATTTATCTAATTCCTACTTTCAGAAGGAAGTAATGAACCACAAATTACTATTTGAGTGATCTTGAAAATTAAGTTGATGCTGCAAAGCGAAAATTTCAAAATTTTGCAAATTGGCTAGATCACTTTTCATGTACGATTTTTACAAACAGTGCACACATTTTGGTGACTCCCTTGGTATAGTAGCACAATCCTCAACTGCACTTAAATACACTCGTTACCACTTATAAGAAACCATTTATAAGAAACTGTAGTAACAGCAACCCTTTCCAGAATATTAAAAAGCTCTTCTAGAAAGACCAGGGTTTGATATCAAGTTAAGAGACTTTCCCATTTCGGTTACGAAAGGTTTTGAAACAGAAAATGTATTACAAACCAAATTAATACTAAAATTCATCATTTACTTTTTGATTTGCTTCCTTCCTTTAATTCTGCTTTGAAAAAGTGGTCTTAGATGAATGTTGGTACTTGGTGGATTGTGAAAGTAACTTGAATGATTAATTGAGGAACCTTGGGAACCCTACAAGGACCTTGCACTGTGAAAATTGGGCCCAAATTTATTAAGGAGACCGAGAATAAAACCCAGGGCCAAGTTCCATGTAAAAATAATTGTATTTTGCTTTTGAATAAGAATATGTTTCAAGCTAGACTTGTTCCATGTACCGAGCCAAACTCTCGATGTACCTGAAATATGAAATCCTCCCACGCAGGGATAAATTGTTTTAGGTGGCAGTTTTGGGGTAAAACAGGACATGACCATGAATTGGGAGAGACTAGAGCAAGTCCAGCTTTGACCAGACAAGGCCACGACATACTGTTATAAAGCATGTGCTCTTAGCTCTTCTCTTTACTTGGTCCAATGAAATTACGTAACTTCAACCCACTGATTCATGGTAAATCAACAGTATCAGTACTGCTGCTGTTATGGTGTAGAAAATTCGAACAGTGCTAAAATGTTGTCTTTCTGAGTGCATAAAAAGCTAGACATAGTTACTGCAATCTGCGAGTTTTGTTGTCATTCATTATTAGTCGTTCTGATAAGATAAGCACAATTTACCGTCAACCATGCTTTGGCAGTTAGTTCCCCTCTGTCCTAAACGTGCTTTCTGCATAATATTTAGGTCCCAGACGAGTTCTATTCACTGTTCTTTTGGCATCTAGGTTGAAATTCATATGGATCAGATTCCTGAATTCGTTATCCTGCTTCATAAATATTCCTGACATGTATGAAGAAGAGCAAGAATGAAGAAGTTAGAGAGCTGGGATTACAATTTAACAAAGCAAAACTCATTGTGAATCTCCTTAAATCTCAACTTTTTCTTAAATCTCAAAACCTCAAAATTCAAAACAAAGTTGTCAAAGATCATTTTAAAATCATTTTTTGAAAATTCCCGCACATTTCAAAGTTAAATTTTGGCGCCTCACCAAAACGAGGCCAAGAAAACAGAACGTGGCAAAAGGCAAAAAAATCTTTGACCTTGTTTAGGCCCGTTTTGCCAGTTGCTTTGGTTTCAGATTTAGACGAATAGCGAAGAAGCAGGAAGATTATGGACCAAAACAGCTAAGTATATTCATGGATGACAAGTTATTTTGTTGATTCAGTATTTTGGTTTCTAACTATGTAATACAATTGGACTGAGCCTCATTAAAAATGAGGTCCAAAACAACAACACAGACAGACAGAGATCGCTCTGCGTTTGGCCTAAACTTCGACGCAACAAATATTATATTATGCCACCGGGAAACTTCTCCAAGAAATAGTATTCGTGCTTGTCATTAGCGCGTAGCTGAAAGAAGAAAAGATGCTTGAGTCATATATTACACCCCTGCTAATGGGGTATGTGAACAAGTACATAAAGAATTTAAAGCCCTCTGATTTGAGCTTGTCAGTTTGGGGAGGTGATGTTGTGTTGCAGAACTTGGAGTTAAACTTGGACGTCCTGCAAAAGGTCAGCTTATTTGCTAATACATGTGATTCTTTTATGTGAGATATTAAATACTTTTGTTAGTTACAAATGACTGATATAACAGCTTCGCCCTAATATATGTATGTAATGTACAGGTAATTTTATTTAGAAGTTGGCAACAAAACAGTGTAAGTACCACTTCGACTTGTCTGCCGTTTGATTTTTTTTCGTTTTACTGCAAGAATAGCCAATAGACTGTTAAATGGGCCTCCCAAAATCTTTTCTCAACACCATTTCAGACGTTAAAATTTTCAATTTCAGCCAAGTATAAGCAGTTGGTCTACCTGAATAGATTTTACATATTTTTTTCAATGTTTGCTTTCTTTGCTCAGAAAACAAAAGAGGGGCCATAATAGCACTTTGAAAGCACTGGAAAACAATCCTATCTGGTTAAAATGCCTGACCCAAAGATTGATATTGTTTTTAATTTTGAGCAATCACCTTCTTGAACTACATTAAAAAGAAATGATTAAAAATATCTGATATTTGGTAACGAAAATACTCTCATTGTGGAAGTAGATTTCCCAGCAAATTTGCAGCTGTGTGTGTTGAAAGAATCCTGACAATGTGTATATGGACGTTTTGAACATTATTTTCTTATTTTCAGGAACT
Organism: Aurelia aurita complex sp. Pacific; assembly: GCA_004194395.1. Taxonomy (NCBI): domain Eukaryota; kingdom Metazoa; phylum Cnidaria; class Scyphozoa; order Semaeostomeae; family Ulmaridae; genus Aurelia; species Aurelia aurita complex sp. Pacific. The sequence continues at coordinate 162,455 of REGL01000294.1, forward strand.
GAACCTTCCGGTGAAATTTCTTAGTGGCAGAATACATGAGCTTAGAATCCATGTTCCATGGACCAGAATCACATATGAGCCAGTTACAGTGACAATAAATACCATAGAATTTGTTGTAAAGCTAAGAGACCCCGATGAAAAAAGTTCTGAAGGAGATTCAGAGGCTGATGACAGAGCTAAAACCAAACAATTCAAAAAAGAAATGCAGAAGGCCAAAGTTGCAAGGGAAGCAGAACACCTTCCTCCTGGATATGTGCAAGGTGTGATGAACAAAGTTGTCAATAACATTTCTGTTTGTGTGAACAACCTGATTTTGAAATATGTTGAAGAAGATATAGTTTTTTCATTGAATATAAAAAGTGTTTCATTGTTCAGTGCAAATGAAGACTGGGAGACAGCATTTGTTGAACTAGCACTGCCAAGTTTATGTTTAAGAAAAATTTGCAACATCAGTGATTTAACCATTTGTTTGGATAGTAGAAATGCTGATGGTAAAATCGAAATGTACCAAGATCCAGTTTTGTACAAATGTAATCTCTCTTGCCGTATCTTATCAAAATATCAAGGCATTGGAAGCCTTAGCCCATATGAAAATCAAGTGAATGTTTACTGTGAGAGCCTAGATCTTTCATCTACAGATGTACAACTGCCAATGATTATACGGCTACTCAAGCTGTGTTTAGGCTTGTATTACAGAACGCTTGACCTTCCTGGGTGTAGTTATAAGCACCATCCAGCAGAAGAAATATTAGAGGAAAGGAAAAACAGGAAAACTGTATCCAAAGTACCGCAAGCTGACATTGAAGAACAAAGTGGTAATACTGATGAAACAGGTTGGGCATCATGGGCCTGGTCGATGCTGCCAATTGTTACAGATGAAGCTACTGGGGATGATGGTCATTCAAGTTATGACACAGATACAGTCTTATTGTTAGGGATTTTTGTAACGCAATGTTCCCTGACACTTAAAGTAACAGATGAAGCATTTGATTGCAGCATCGTTGGGACAAAAAGGTTTGAATTCTCTCCCATTCTAAATATTGAAATGTCAGGATGTGCTGTTGAAATATGGTCAAAAGGGGAAGAGTATTTTGATTGTCAATTTGGTGTCTGCAATATTGTTGGATACATGATTGGTGATTGTCTTTGCAAGAAAGGAAGAAGGGATGTTTACAATGTCAGATCAGATATCTCTATGGATCTGGATGAATTGGAGAAAGAAGTAGAGGTTGGATTTCCTTTTTATGCATCTTTTACCAGGTATCAGTTGACCTCAAATAATTGTCACGAGCTAGATCACACATAGTTTCATGACAGCAAATGTTATGAACAAAACATAGTGTCAGAAACCAGTTTCAAAAATATGGTAATTCTTTCATTTCTTGAACATACTCCTCCTTTCCAATCCATGTTGTGGAAGATGTGAAAGAAAGCCAAATTGCATGGGAGCACGAGAGGTCAATCATTTTGCAAGCAACATATTTTCACCAATTATTTTAAATCTACTGGGTGTCCCAAAAAAAGTACTCCCGTTTGAAAAATCACCAAAATTTGATTACAAGGTTGATCTTCAATTTTCTTTTTTTGTCAAGTAGATCAAAGACAAAATTATTGTCCAAGTCATAGCTGACCTTGTAAGAGGTTTAAGAATGAGCAAATTTAGCTCTTTTTAGGGTTACCTTGTTTTGAATCATACTGCAAAAAAGCACTGATGATTGCCAAATCAATTCCTTTGTGCATGTAAAACTTATAGTATGGTCATAAATGACAGAAATAAATGTGCAATATCAGTGAGGACTTCAATGATGATAAAAAAATTGAAAACTTTGACTCCTAGGCAAGATTGAGTGTTTTGCGTAATAACTATAGCTCAAAATGCGGTTTTCAATGTGTGAATTTCCTACCTTGCTGTACCAAAAGCAAACATTTAATCATCTGTGAATATTTTTGGGTCTTTGAGAAAGCAATTCAAAGCAGGGATGGTGCCAGCGGGGGTGCTAGGGGGGCAGCAGCCCCCCCCAAAATTTCATTGAGCCCCCCATCGGCACTTGAATTTTCGACAATTTCTATGCACTGTCGGCATTTTCATAACCTGCTCCTCCAGATTTCTTTGCTGCGTTGTCATCTGAGTGAACTTGAATTGAGCTCATTCATAAAACATTTCTCACTGTCGCGACACTCTGACGGTATTTGCCCCCCTAGCATTTCTTCCCCGGCGCCATCTCTGATTCAAAGAGAAAATTTTATCAGAGGTTTGATCATCAATTTTTGGTGATTTTTTAAACAGGAGTACTTTTTTGGGACACCCGGTATCTCCACATTAAGTTTTGAAAATAGTTGGCTGGAAAGTGATGGTTTTTTTTCACTTTAAATGAGAAATCTGGGATCCAATATCAAAATTACCATGCAGGCCATGCAGGATTTCAAAAGATAGCCAACAAACTGTGATAAAATTAACTGTGATAGAAAGCATTCATAGCTTGGGTCACCCTGTATATTAAAGTGTCAATTACCGATTTGATAGGAAATATTTTTCACCTGTATGCAAATATTGTTCTTTTTCAGTGAAATTCTCATTTCTAAGTCAATATTTTGACTGTAAGAGAAAAAGTGTGTTTATAGATGTGGGTGTATGCTATTTTATTGAATGTCATTTACCTAGGGCATCTTAATTTGGGAGTTTACTTTAAAGTTCGGTATTAAGAAATGATGATCGATAACTTCTATCTAAAAATACTTTGAAAACCATATAAGATACACAAAAATTATTGGGATGTGCCCTTTGTCAGTTTAAAGAAAATTTGGTAGATTCTTTGCCATCCATTCAGGCCGTTTTCAGGCTAAAGATTTGCTAGAAATCACTTATAACTCAAGTAGAAGCTTAAGTGGACGTTCTATTGTGGTGTACCTGGTATGCTGGTCTAAATCTGCTTCTTCGAAAATGAGATATTTTACTGCGACCAACATAGACGAAAATAGTCATGTTGCTCAATTTTACGTGCATGTTTTGCAGGACGAGTTATTCTTTCGTATTGGCAACCCAAAAGACACAGATGAAAGTGGAGTTGGCTTTCTAGAAGATTCTTTGTTCAGACAACCTAACGGCAATGATAAAACAGACGGCGCTAAGAACTCATATGGAAAGACAGAATTACCAGAAAAAGGCAAGCAGTTCATCGAAGCAAAAGTTGTCAAGAAGTTTGGTGCGTTTTTCTTTGATTATTTCTACACGATGGAACTTCCAAAGGAAATCCCTGCTGACTCTGATCATGAGACGAAACGAGAAAACCAAAAAGAGAACGAACTGGTGAAAGAAGTGTCAACCAAAAGGATCATCATAGGAGCATGTCAGTATTTTGTTACGAGCAAACTTTATCATCTGATGATAAGGATCAAAGATTTCTGTGACGATGACACTCCACCTAGAAAGAGTAAGTATAGTACCTTATTTTGGGATGATTCTACAGAGAAGAAGTAAGAGAAGTCCTATTTGATAAGAGATGTCAAGAGTAACCTTGGATCTGAGTTTAGTTAGCAAGAATTGCTGATTTGTAGCACTATTTAGGAGAGATGGAAGTCTGGTATGAAGCCCTGGGGGGGGGGGCACTTGACCAGATTTTGGTTGGAGGCATGCCACCTAGTCTTCTAAAGCATACTCATTCCTTATATCAAGTTTCTGGAAATATTTAGCCCAACCTTATACTATACCAATTTTTCAAAGAATTATACCTGACCTCTTACCAGGTTTTTCAACAATGGCTTATTTATTCGTTCTTTTTGCCAACATCACAAAAATGGATACTGTTCCTAGGCCAAAATTTTTTTTTATATATATATAATATAATATTCCAAATAAAATTTACAATACAAATTACGAACTACATTACTTACAAAATTACTCTACAATACTACTAGGACGATCAACCCCAGGGAGCAAAAGGCTGTGTCTACCCCGAGGCCATTAAATAAAGATAATAAAGGAATAGAAACTACTTTAACTATGGGACAAAAACGGGTGGCTTATGAAGGGATGGTTAAGTGGCTGCAGAAATTCACTCGAATCGACCAGTTTCATGGATAAAATGTAGCGTTAGCTCAAGAATTTGTCTATTTAGTGAAATAGGAAAATCTTTATTGCCATACAATAAAAGTTGTAGTAAAGCTTCATTTGCAAGATTTACATATCCAAGTGGTCGTATTAATGCATAGATTCCAGCGAGGAGGTCTCGTCTTTGTACATCAAAACAAGGGCAGAGCAACAAGAAGTGTTCCGTATCTTCAATACCATCATTTGTCGGACACATAGGATTTGTGGTATCTTTAAAATTGTGTTTAAATTTATGAAAATTTAACTTGCTAAGACCGACTCTAAGTTGAGTTAGATAGGATAGACCTTTTGGGTCATGAATACCATATACAGGTTTTCCAGGGGGGCGGATTTTTGATAACATTTTCAATTTGAAAACGGCAACAGATGGTGCCAGCCTAGTTTCAGGTTCAAGTTCATTCCATTCGGACAGACAATGAGGATAAAAAGTAGATTTGAACTTTGCAGTTCTTGCCCTTATTTACCCGATGATGTCAGGTTTGCGAAGAGAGTACTGAAACTGCTGAAGTGGTGGAATTGGATCCCTTGTATAGTTCGGAGTTAGGTTGTTTACAACTTTATAGAACAAAGTCAGGCGTCTACTCCACCTACGAAGACTTAAAGATTCCCATCCAAGATCAGCGTACAACTTCCCTCTAGATGTTCCCCTCCATGTACCGGACACGGCTAAAGCGGCAGAATATTGGACGGATTCTAGCTTTGCCAAATTGGGGGGATCGATACTGCTCCGAAACACAGGCATTGTCAAAGATCTTAGCTTGATCCAGATTAGATTATATCTTTACATTTCTTATGGGATGATAGCCTTTGACTTGAGTGCTTGGCTTTCATTTCGCTGCAGAAAAACTTAATTGTTTCCACTTCCACTAAAGCCCCGTTTGCACTGCTCCATGTTTGTCATGATCTGTTTTTGATGCATCGAAGCTACCCGTTCACATTGCCCCATTTTAGTACCAAAACGGAGGGGGAGGGACATCCGTTTTATTCCGTTTACTTGATCCACCTGATTACAAATACGAAGCCAGAGATATCCGTTTTTGTGCGTTCACATCGTTCTGGTTTTATGAAGCTCGCTGTTGAATGTCGGAGCGTTTTCAAAACCTCCGTTTCTGTGTGTTTACATAGACCCAGTGTATTTTTCACAGTCATGTTGTTTTAAAATACCTCCGTTTTTGTGAATATCAACTTCTGACAGGATATTCGAAAACCTCCGTTTGTGCTGTTTTTGCGAGGATCAATGTGAACACTTTCACAAAAATGGATGTTTTTCACTCCGTTTTTGTACAAAAAAACGGAGCAGTTCGAACGGGGCCTAAGTTCAATCTTGCCATATAAGACATGCTTCTGTTCTTTTTCAGTGAAAGATGGTGTTTTTCTCGATGCTTTTGTCACTGAGCAGCTGAAACTGGGAAACCTGCCAACAAGAGGCCTTCATGTAACGTGCAATTCTGTAGATGTTACCTTCAGTTTTGCAGATCATGCATTTGCAAGAAATGAGGATGCTGCGATGGAGAAAAAGGTAACATTATTTAAATTATCTTCACCAATGTTTGCTATGCAAATTTTGACGTCGTGACGTTAGAAGCATGGATTCTTTCGAACTGGATGAATTAAGATTACATCCTATTGGTTCTATTAGATCCTTTTCCCAGGCAAAACGTGTATACTGAAATAGACTTCCTCCCCCTATCCACTCAGGACATCCTTATTCCAAGCCCCAAGTTGTTGATTTTGAGCTTCTTGAATTTTGAAACATGTGGAAAATGCGTAATAAACAAGAAAGAGACAATCACAGTATTGTAAGTTTCAGTGAATATATTTCTTTATGAGGTGCTTTAAGCATTTTTAGGCTAACACAACAGTCTCCTACCACCCATGGTGAAATTGGCTTTCCTGCCATTAAATTCGAACTGTATTTCGCATTTCCGCACTCAATTTTCCCGTGATTCTTAACTTTTGTGCCGCTCTTTACAGTCAAGATATTTGTGTGTTCTAATTCCGGACCCCCGTTTGTCAAGATTTGGTAAATTTTCTACCCGCCCTCTTTATTCCAGACCCCCTGTTTTCCAGACTCCAGAGTAGTTCTTGAGATGAAATGCCAGTAGGGGGTGGTATGTATTCATGCCTTTAGGTGGGGCTTTTCGAGCATATAGTAGACAATGCTATTACATTTATGCCATGTTGTTGAACTATACCGCACAAGTCCTGTACAGGCAATAAGGCACCAACAAATAGACAATACGAAGCAAGCACTAATTGTTCTTTTGGAAACCCAAATATCTAAGACCCGAGCAGCACGACAAACTCGTACATAACATTTTGAACTACGAGTTAATTCTCTTTGTTTTGTGCATATTTTAATCCTGAATATAGCTATCGTATACCAGCCCTGAAAAAGTACTGCATAGATAGCAGTATATGCATATGCATAGCAGACCCAATATTGGTAATGCATATATACTCTTTAAATTTATACATATCATATTTCATATTATATATTTCATATTTCAAACATATTTATACAGGGTACAAAATTCAATAAATATTCCTAATTGCTGTTGTTTTTTCGTCGTGTTGCGGTGTTTCTACCTCAAATCTCTTCATATATTCGTCGTCGTAAGCATCTTCGGGTCTGGCGATCGATGTTTTTATTGTGACCTTTTTTTCTATTTATTTCAATTATCTTTTGTCTTTTAGAAGGAGCAAAACAGTCTTCATGGTTTAAAAATGCAGATTTTCAGAGTTGATTACCAAACGAATGCACCAATGTATCCAGTCGAGTTGAATTCGTTGCTTGAAGATGATGTCAAACCCAAAGCCATGTTTCAACGAGCAGCCTTCAGTGATTACTATTTCAAAGTGAGTATTTAGTGATTTTCAATCGAAGTCATTAGGGCATGCAAATATATTATTTCTATCTGTGATTATGCATCGCACCATGTGCAAAGTGAATATAAAGTGATTTATCAATCAGCCAATCATTTGATCAGTCAATCATTGGATCAATCAGCTAGTCAATCAATCAATTGCTCTTTAAGCTTTCGTCAAACGTATCCCGCATTTCATTCAACATTTCCTTTCAAAAATTTGAAGGTTTTTCATGTTTATGAGGGGGTGGCCAAACGCATCCAACATTTCTTCCAACATCACATCCAAAATTACTCGCAAATTCCATGATCGTTATTCGCCTGCACAACTGCTGAAATAGGTAACGAAATATCAACGTTGTAGAGCGTTCTGCGCATGCTCGCAAATAAAAAGTTAAGCGAAATGTTTGATGAAGCAGTCAAACGCATCCAGCATTCCATCCAACATCTAGAACGAAAATTGTTTTATTTTTTTATTTTGATCAAACTTTGTCCAACATCACATTGCAATTGCTGGATGACCCAACACGGTTATCAAACACGTTCAACAATTCATACAAACAGTGTTCCTTGCTAGCATACACATGGGTAAATATCTTCTAACTGCATGCCCTTGTAATACTCATGGAGAAAAATCTTGAAGCTGCATACCCTTACGAGTGCATCGATTTGGAAAGATGGAATCTGTTAAAAGAGCATTTCCTTTGCCAAAATATATCTGAAGGCATATGACGCACTTACAGACAGATTTCTTATACCTGCTTCTGGACTCCCAAATGAGTTTTTTTCAATTTAGCCTTCAAATACCTATTTTACTCTACTGTGCCATTGAACTGTTAATTTCTTGGGTATTTACAGATCGCTCTTTATATTTTCATTTCTTTTCTTTCCGATCTTATCATAATCATTATAAAAAATCACAATCAAAAACTTATTTTCCGTTTATTCTGTTTCTAGTTAACAGCAACTAATTAATACCAGCTATTTACAATGTACAATATAACGAAAAAAGATAATAACCCTTAATTAAATGCAAATGTAGCACGTACAGTTGTTGCCATCCCATCAACGTATTTCTTTTTTGAATTTCATGAGAGAAGTTGTTAATTTTAAGTCATCATTCAGTGTAAAGAATACGGAATTTATTCTGTAGCGCTGAGAACTCATTGAGGGGAGCTTGCATAGTTCCTTAGTACGAAGGCTATAGGGAACTTCTTTCTTAACGAAAAATTCTCACATGTACTCTGGATTGAGATGGTTGATTGATTTGTAGCTTTCAACCATGAAATTTTGCAGGTTCTTTTATGTATATTCTTTGCTTCCCACCTCTCTAAAAGTTCCTCAAGTGTGAATGCAAAGTCTCTATATAAAGTTCTCAGTGCACGCTTGTGGGTCCTATTAATTTCATCATTGCCACCTTTGCTACAAAATAGCCAAATCAGAGGGCAATAGGAAAAGTTCGACATTACCACTGAGTTTAAAAATAACTTTGACTTTTGTTCTCCTAAATATGGTCTTAATCTTTCAAATGCATGCACTTTTTTTGGATGGCCTTCTTACATAGCTCTTTCACATGTATTTCAAACTTAAATGTGTTGTCAATGCTTACACCTAGAAGTTTTACATATTCGCTTGATGGAATCAATTGGCCCTTCATGTTAAGCCATAGTTTACTTGGCCTTTAGTCCCAAAAACATCAGACGATGAGATTCAAAACCAAAAGAAGGGTATTACTGACCTTGCAAAATTCTCAGTAGGCTTTCTGATTTCTAGCAAGCAAGATGATCTTTAATTGGTAAGTCAAACGAAAATCAAATTTTAGTAACTTCCATTAATTTCAGGTGTTTGGAATACAATTTGGAGTATGCCAATATGGTATTGAGTTCACAGAGCCCACAGTTCTGAATGTCATGCCAGCTACGCATGGATCAGTCTACTTGAAGAAATGCATTAGCAAGAGGTAATTTATAGTACCTCTCGTTGAATTTTCAAACAGTGCTTGGAATTTAAGATGACACACTGGACGACATGCCTTGCTAAAACAATTTTGTTCTGGGATCTGAAGCCTAAATATTTAAGGGAACTCTCAAACGTGTCTGTTTTAAACAAAATATTTTACCCTAATTAACAACGTGCCTGAGAACCTGGAACGTTACAATCATGCGAAAGAAAAGTTTCAATGAACTTCTTTGACTAAGTTTCAAGAGGAACAGCTTAAAGGGGCAGTTAGACGTGACGCTGCGCGGGACATTTTCATTGCATTGTTATGAAAAGTGCTTAGGCTTAGCATCGACTCGTCAATGGAGATTTTGAATGGGATCATCACATATTTCAATCCATCTCAATTGACGTCGCTCTTGGCAATCTCACGAATTTGATTGACAGATATTGTTCGTCTATGTCGATTTCATGTATTTGTTTGTCACAAATTCCTGAAAGTCGAAAACAGCGATCTTGCTGAAGCAACTTTAATGCTGCGAAGAGATCATCTACAAGTCGACGTTGGCAAGAAACTCACCAAAGAATATGGTTTTTTAGTCAGATTTATGATGCTTGGTGAAACCGACAGGTGAATAGAACCTTCTCAAACACTCCTGGATTCATTGCTCAATTAATTTCGTCAGAATTACAGTGAACAAAGAGGTACAGTAAACATGTTTTGGTATTTAGGCCTTTACGAATTGGATTGTGCCACGCAGAATCTGTTACCCGCGTTTTGCGTCTGACTGCCCCTTTAAAGATTTGCTCTTACGCGACTGAGTTCTGCAATACCAAATACTCTATTCAATAACAAAGTGTACCGTTATCTTCTATATTTTACCTTGCAGCACCATTGCCGAATGTGGAGAGTTAGAACTGAGATTGACGTGCCCAAATGTGTCATTTAGTATCACAAAGGCACAGACCTCGTTGCTGATAGGTCTTTCCAAATCATGGACCTCAAAAATCCCTGCTGCAGTCAATGAAGCGGTCATTGATGACATATTTCGACCAAGAGGTAAGTTTTCCATGGTTTTTTCTTGCTTGTTTTATGTCAGCGTTATAATTCTTGTTTACTGTGCGCATAAACCCCGGGGGGGGGGTACTCCCATTATGGCCTAGCAGGGGGTCCAGTCGGTTTGAGGGTCTCACGAAATGGCTACCAAATGGCCCTATTTGTCAAACACATACTACCAATTGGGGTAATTCCAAGATTCCTGGCCAGTTACAAGATTTCAGCTCAGTAGCCTCCTCCGCATGGCAATATGGTCGTCACAGCAATGATCATCAATGAATTTTGAAGTTTTCTTGCTTTGTTCAATCAGTTTTTACAATAGAAAATTTGAAAAACGACATAAAATTTTCAATACTAGATGCTACCAAATGGCCCAATTTTACATCCAGGAACCACCATTTGAGGGTTACTGTAAAAATATACTCTTTAACCCTGACTGGACCCTCCTGTCAGGTCACAATGGGAGCACCCCCCCCCCCACCGGGGCATAAACTGGCTTGAACTCGCATGTAACGAATATTTTCAAAAGGCAGCTTTTTCTAATTTCAACTCTTTTGGGTTTGTGACGTCATCACATTTCTGCATCTTAAACGATAAGAGCAACAGATTCTTGCTTGCCACCATCTTGTACACCTTCATAAACTATTGTTTTCTTGAAGATTCTACCATTTTGCTCAATTAATTTGGAAGTCAGGGGGCAGGGAATATCTTGACCTATCATTGGACAGGGGTTCACCATTTTTCCCGATAAGTTGTTTTCGTAACTCCTCAAATGCTAAAGAATTTTTAATTCATAATTCTGCAAATTTGATAAATGTGTGGGCCATAATTCCGCATTCCCTATAGTTCATATACGTTCGCAAATCTTTCTAGTCGCACGTTCCCGTACCACCGAGATCGTAAGACAACCCCAAGATGATTTGGAAGCTACGAACATTTTAATTGTTGTCAGATTTTACCTGAATTCTTTCAGGAAAAAGGAAAATGCTATAAATTTGACAGCACACGCTGTAGGAAACGCGGTAGTGGTGTGTTAATTGATGATGATATTCAAAGTTACCTTGGTCCAGGGCTTTTTTCATTGAGCTGAAGGGGCACTTCCTGATTTGGAGAACAGTTGTCTTATCGAGGAAGTTATCATGCTTTGATTTATTTTAGCCGACAAAGATGGTGCTTTGTCTGTATTGGAAATATCGCTGATCGGTTTGGAATTGAAATATGCCAAAACTGATTTGGTGCACGCAGTAGTTGCATCACTTGGAAGTTTCAAGCTCTCTATCCAGTCTTTGCGTAAGTGCTACTTTATACGACCTTCTCACAGTTGGATAGTTGCATCCTGAAATGAACCATTCAATTAGGTATAACAAACCAAAACTGATTTGGTGCAGACAGTAGTTGCATCACTTGGAAGTTTCAAGCTCTCTATCCAATCTTTGCGTAAGTGCTACTTTATACGACGTTCTCACAGTTGGATAATTGCATCCTGAAATGAACCATGCAGTTAGGCTTAACAAACCAAAATTGGTTTGGTACACGCAGTAGTTGCATCACTTGGAAGTTTCAAGCTCTCTATCCAGTCTTTGCGTAAGTGCTACTTTTTACGACGTTCTCACAGTTGCATAATTGCATCCTGAAAGGAACCATGCAATTAGGCATAACAAACCGAAACTGATTTGGTGCACGCAGTAGTTGCATCACTTGGAAGTTTCAAACTCTCTATCCAGTCTTTGCGTAAGTGCTACTTTTTACGACGTTCTCACAGTTGGATAATTGCATCCTGAAATGAACCATGCAATTAGGCATAACAAACCAAAACTGATTTGGTGCACGCAGTAGTTGCATCACTGGGAAGTTTCAAGCTCTCTATCCAGTCTTTGCATAAGTGCTACTTTATACAACGTTCTCACAGTTGGATAATTGCATCCTGAAATGAACCATACAATTAGGCATAACAAACCACAGGGCATTTCAGAAAAAACAGAACCCAGCTATGATTGAACATTTCGAAAAAATTGTAAGATTTTAATAGATGTAATAAACACCATTACAATCTCTCTTCTTTTATGATGATATGCAGTTAATTGATATTTTAGAACATATGGCCGATTTCAAATGCAGCATGCTGTAAGAGCAAAATCAGCACATTCTTTACCGTAAAAAATGTCTAAACAGATTTGGTCGAAAACGATTCAGGCCTAGGAGCACTTCAGGTGATGCCGTAATAGGGAAAGGGCAAATTTATTCCCATTGGATGCATTTATCAAGGATGATAGAATAAGAACTCACAAAGATGGATTTTCGTCTATGTAAATGCCCTATCACTTTCCAGTATCTGAAATAGGCCTCCTTACGAAAACGTAAATTTAATGATGAATAATTCAATTAATACGCCCAACCTGGATATCGTTGGAAAGAAGATAGATTGTACTTTCAGATGGTATGCGTCAAATTCATTCAAAGATAATTGTTTCCTGAAGAACCTCGAATAAACGAGGGCTGCTTTTTTTCTGAAAGACCCGGTAGAAAGAACAATAGCCAGGGAGTGCTGCGATCTAGGTTTACTCAGAAAAATTGTTTTCAAAATGTTTATGAGTGTGGCCAACAGCAACTTGCGTAGGCAAGGCCTTCATGTAAGAATCCCTTTTAAGTCCTGCAATCATAAAACTAAAACAGTAGTAACAGTTACATGACCACTTTATTAAGTCAATTGACCATCCAAATAATGCTGTTTTTGTCATGCAAAAATAAGATATCATCATCATACTTTACATACTGTGCAAGTGCAAATTTATATGGTGACCGCAGACAGGCCACAATGATATTGTGGTGACAGCCACAATAGGGCCTGCAAAAATTGTTGAACACGGATAAACAAACAGAATCGATTATGAATCAATGGCGCAAGAATGGAATATTTTCGCAGCAATAATATTCAGAGAGTACTGCGCAGTAGCCATGTAAAAGAGACATCTCCAGGCGACTTTGTGTGGTCTTGTCCTTCCTTGAATATAGCATTGTATGTGACTTTTGATGGTTCAAGAGTACCATAGTTTTCTTTACTTTTTGGCTATAGGCGCACTGTAGAGCCAGTTTTGATAAACGAGTTTCTTAAAGAAACAATATTAATTGAAATTAGCCAAATTCGAGGGCTATTCCACGAATAATCAATCATGGCACTTCCTTGCCGATTGTAAGATTCTAATTCAAAGTCTACACTCTGAGTTTATTTCACAAGTGAGTTGTTTTTGTTGCTGAAATCAACAGACAGATCGTTACTGTGTTAGTTCTTAAATTCGAAATTTTTGAGACATACTCTTGATTATAAAAGAATCTTATTTTCAAATTAATTGAAACTGGTGCCGTGGTAGATTATAAGCATCTAATTTGATGCAGAGAGTATTGCTCTCTTTTCTTGCACATTTGTTGTAACTTCTGTCTGAGTAATGTTATTGTTTCACAGGCAAAGGGACACCTATCAATACTGCTTTGATGTACGGGCCTCTGAACACTTCGAACATGAGCGATGCAAAGGTGTTCTTTGCTGAAAAGGATGATGCTCTAAGCGATCTACCGAATGAAGTTTTGCTTATGTTTAAAGCACAATTTCCTGATGTCGAAGCAATTTCTACTCAAGGTAAATTTTATATTGCGATCAGTGATTACATTAAAACCAAACAAATTCGGAAGCTAATGTTTTCGGACATCTCGTACATTCGAAAATTTCAATGTCCGAATTTTTTGTAGTCCGAAATGTTTTGTGTCTGAAATTGTTTGCAGCATAAGAAATCACAATGTGGAGAGAGTGTTAGTAAGTGAAAAATTTATGTAATCAAAGTAATTTCATCTTAGCAATGATTCTTATCATCTTCAACAATAATCATTCATGTGGAAATTTCTGACCAAGAACCCCTAAAATGAAGCACGATCTATAAATGTAGGACATTTAGCTAAATAAGTAAACTAAGCTGAAAATGTATAGTTGTTTAATCGTCCGAAATTTCTGTAAAAACGTCCAAAATTCCGTAAAAAACGTCCGAAAAATTTTTTGTCCGAAATTTATTCGTCCGAAATCCTTGGCTTTTTTAATATATGTCTGGTGATTTCCCTGGGGGTCTACTTAATAGATCAAGTACCAGGGGATGTGCCTGCCAATAGGGTATAAATTCCTATAATATAATACAGGACAGGATTATACCTTTCGCATCTTCGTTCCAGGACAGCTACGTCAATAAAGGTGATTTTTCCAGGATGGGTCGACAATTTTATGAATATACTAAACACCAAATACTAGCCATTTTGCTCTTCTTCCAGGGCAGGTATTGTCTTTTCCGATATTTTGTTCAAGGACAGGGTCCGAAATGTTTCCTATTGCAGGCACATGCCCGTTGCTGCTATCCAAGGTAGGCCCCTCCGGGGGTGATTTAGAGAGGAATTTCAATTTGGCAACTTCAAACACCATTCGTTATAACTGGGAAGTTATTGTCTTTCTTCCAAGATTGTTTTCAAATACTTATCACTCAGCTGTTGCATTTTCATTAATACCTTTTCTGTTCTACCATTCTAGCTCCCACTGTTGCAGTACTTAGCCTCAAAGGAATTGCTGTTAACTTGGATCCCCTTTTGCTTCAATGGATTGAACACAAACCATCGACATTACCAAGGAAACGGAAACCTTTGTTCGAGAGAAAACCAAGTAGACTTCTTTCCAGGAGTGTGTCTGCAAGCACACCGAAGAAGAAGTCATACTCTAGAGGTAATTAGAAAATATCAAACCTCTTCGCTGCAGAGAATCACGTTGCATTTTGTTCTACTTTTAGTAGTCGTCCAAATCAACCCCCGTTTTGGATTTATCATGCAAAACTTTGTGTGAAGGCAAATTTTACAATTTTAGTCATCACACAGCTGTTGAATTTGCATTGATGCAGCACATTGACAAAGGATCCTTGCCTTCTTTTAGCAAAGCGGTTTGTTGAATTAGGAACAAAGTTGTCTCTGAACTTAGGAATGTGGTGTGTAGCAAACTAGTAGCTTTGGCTATTTTAAGCAAAATATTTATCGTCATCAATGAATTTTTCAAGAAATCGAAGTTTTAACAAGACCAGGTTTATCCGTCTGTCAAAAATGTATTTCACTGGGGAAAAAGGAATCATGTCTTTCCCATTTACAAAGAAGGAAAGTTGCGTTCAGTAAAAGAAACATTTGCCTTGGTCCTTTACTCAATTCAGTTTGCAGATCCTGCTCCACACGACTACTTTTCAACGAAAGAAAGGGAAGCTCGTTAACTGCAGCACTCATATGACTTACAGGGCTGCCTTACCACAACCTAATGTCTTAAAAACCGAAATCTCATGCTTGTCTGTAGACCCATTACATGATTCCTAATGTTTGCTTCATTCCTCCTTAATGATAACCCACAACACCGACTTCAAAGAATGAATGATGATTAAAGTCAGTGGAGCAAAACTTAGACTCTCGTCATCAGTCCAGCTTCCCTATGTGTGCGTTTCTCCAAGCAGCTAAGAAGCAAGGCAAAGTTTGGTTAAATACTTTACCGTAGTGATCTCTTCAACAAACAAGAATCTGTTATGACACACCGGGGAATATTGCCAATGATTTGGTTTCGCGCTAAAGTAAAAATAGTATATAAGTAAAGATATCGTTGCGAAGCTGTTTTCGTGAGAGTTAAAGTATCCACTTGTAAAGATCGTAGACCGTGAAACTTATTATTTTGTTCATTTCCTGAGAGATGAAGTACGTATATCTTTACTTACCACAATCTCATTAATCTTAGTGATTGGCAAAACGCATTCAAAATCATCAAAGGAACTAAATCAAACTGGCAAGCAAAAAGAGGAAAAAATTCGAGATCCCAGAGAAAAGAAAGCTGAAGACTGGAGACTTTCATATGCTATGGCTGTCTTGAAATCTGTCATGTTAAAGGTGACTATTTTGTCTAAATACGAATATGTCAACACACAACACAATCCTACACTTACGTTGAAAAATAATGGGATTGTAGACGTTGTTCAATCTAGCATAGAACTAGTGAACTCCAAGAGCATAGAGTGAAAACAGTTTGTCATTCAAATGTTTACTTTTTTTAATTTTATAACACTAAATGCTAAGAAAGCGCCTTTTTCATTATTGGATGTCGCTATAACCTCTGTCATATGGTGAACTTAGTTTTACGTAATGTTTCTACCTTTCTTGTGCAACATCACCTTTAACTTCCTGCTATTTAGCATTGCTTGGACTGTTCTGTAGATCTCCAGTTATGCTATGGGCCTATGCAAATCCATGCTTTGCCATTCATTATTTCCTATTGTTAAACTTATCCGCTCTTCATTTGAAGTTATATCACTTCTCTTTCAGGTCGATTTGCAAACGATGGCAATATTTGTTCCCATAGAGAGTATAAACCTAGGTATGCACGTTGCTTCTTATTCATCAAAACTACAAGATTTGTCTGAGGTTTTCAAAGATTTTGATATTTCTTACGCTTTTACAAGAGGTGTTTATGAGAATTTTTGTCATTTGTCGAGGAAGATTTTGATATTTCCAGGATTTTGCAAACAGTTGAAGAATTTTTGCAATTCTTTACGACAGTGTACGAGATTTTTCGATTCATTTGCTCCTCCATTATTGGTACACCAACTGAGGGGAGTGGTACTGGACTTGCAAGAAGGAAACAACGTGACCAAAAATATCCTTCACATGCTCGACAATGATTTTATGGGGGAGGAATCTGTTTCCGCTTATTTGAATTTCAAAGCTTATAAAGGATATAATTGAACTGAGAAGCGTATCAGGGTATTCCCCAACAAAGTTTGCATCATATAAGCTAGAAGGAGGAAACGGGTCGTATTACTTACGTTGTTTTGTTGGTTTCAAAATATCAAATCTTCATTGCGAATTTCCTTGTAGAGTCGGAAGCTGCTAGCCCAGACTTCAACATCCCGTTTGCCATCAAAACAGCTTTAAAGAACACATCAAATAACTTTCCAGATACCCTCGTCATCACACTCCCGCATATCAAAATTGAAAGTTCAAACGTGAAAGACTTTGATGTATCATCCGACATTCCTTTCAAAAAGGTCGATACTTGTTCTGGTGACACTTCGCTTCCTTGGGCCTTAACTGGAAGTGATTTTTCTGTGTATACTCTAACATCCGAGACCGAGCATACAAACCTGAATACTGAAATGAGCTACATATGGTATCCGGCTCAGTGGACCATGTTCCTCGCAGCGTCTCATGCTGATCCAAAAACACCTGACAATCCCAAAAGTCCATTTCCGCAGTTGCAAGATTCGTTAACGCTGTTTGGGGCTATGCCTGTCTTGAAGCGACCAACCTTTGATAGCAGTGCTACTACGAAAGAGTATCAGCCTTCACTTGGGTTCTGTGTACACATTGATTTAACGTCCGTTGTCATTGGAGTTTCAAGGAAACAGGTAAATTCATATCCACGATAAGAATAACCATGACTTTTTCCCACAAATACGAATTAGCATATAATGTTTATTGAACATAGTAATTAGCGAATTGAGGTTAATCTATCAACGAATTGACAAATTTAAGACTTTGCACATTTTTGTTTCTTTTGTAAGCAAAGAAACATTTAGGTTTTTGCTCCCTGGGGTTGATCGTCCTAGTAGTATTGTAGAGTAATTTTGTAAGTAATGTAGTTCGTAATCTGTATTGTAAATTTTATTTGGAATATATTATATATATAAAAAAAGAAAACATTTAGGTCATGCTAATGTAAAAAACCTGTGTATTTTAATATGCATCAGAGGCACATGATTATTAGCTTCACATTCTTCGCAACTATATTGTTGTAAGCATGCATAATTACTATCTTAAATGTATGTCATGAAATACTGAAACAAGTGGCATCACTTTTGGAGATGGAATTACCTTACAGTTCCTTTTATTTGGGTATAGGACGTAAAATAGAGCACTGTCCTCAATTTTGGTGCTCCGGGTACACTCTATGCTGGGATTTCTCAATTAGATCGTTACCTAGAAAATGAAAAGCTAGGTTGTTTGTAAGATTAAACAGAAAATGCAGATATGTTATACTTCAACTATTTTTGGCATCGTTTACGATATCCCAAATTAAAGAAAGATTTTGTAGACTTTTAGGAAAATTGGGAGCGAGCTGTGAATCGTCCCAAATTAGACGTCGATTTCAATAAGATTCATTTTTTTTTTTCATTTTATCATTCTTTAAAGTTGGTTATTTACAATAGTTATCAGCATAATATATACATCAACTAATTTAAACCAACTACAACTAAAAATAATTACATAATATAAAGTATAATACAATATCCTATTTACAACATAGTTTACAGCTGCAGTTTGCCCCCTTCCATGTTTTTATTTTCCTTTTGAAAGCTGCCACTTTTTCACATGTTTTTATATCGTCACTTAGTGCATTCCAAAGGATGCTGCCTCTGAAGGTTACAGAGTGTAGTCCAAAAGTGTATGTTTTTATTTGAGGCAATTTTACCAAATTTTTGATCCTAAGGTTATATTCCACTTGCTTAGTACTGAAAAAATCCCAAAGGTATGATGGATTCAACGAATTCAGAGTTTTGAATACTTCTAACATCAGTTTTTGGAGATTTTTGACGTGGATTGTTGTATCTGCCTCTCTCCTTAGACACATATCAAACGATGCATCATAATCCTTATGGAGCACCCTTAGTGCACGTTTATGTGTTCTATTAATCTCTTTGTTTGCAGCTTTAGAAGAGAACATCCAAATCAAAGGGCAATAATTGAAATTTGCCAACACCGATTAAGATATCGATTAAGGCGGAAGTCGGGTAGACTGATTACAAGTTCGTAGTTATCGCTATTGATTGACTGATTTTTAAGCAAAAAATGTCATTTTTGTTGTTGTTGTTCGACGGTTGTTGTCGTTGTCGTTGTTGTTGTTGATGTTGTTGTTGTTGTTGTTGTTGCTGTTGTGATAACTGGGACTATCTTATGAGTCTAGGAGTCGGAAGCGTTTTGACGACAATTTTGAGATATACGGAACTAAAGTCTTCTAAGTGCATGCATATAATTCTGTTTGTATTGAAGAAATGATCCTAGCATTTAGATTTATTAAAGTTGACATCTGATCTCATTTCAAGGTACAAATAATTGTCAAGTTGCTATCAAGACTTTCCAAAACATTGAATACTCTAACTGGTTATACAAAAAGAGAAGGAGTATCAAAAGTGTTAAAAGATGAGACAAGCCAAGCAGAAATGAAATCTGATATTAAAAGCCCAATCAGCCGAGAGATTGATCATCGATCAGTATCATCAACATCAAACACCGATCAACAGGATGTTATTTCCGTTTCCACAACAGAATTCTCTGTCCCTATTGATCAGGCAAACTTTGTAAGTACGAAAGTGTGTTGCATTGAGGGCAACCTCTGCCTGGACATAGCAAGAGGGGGAGGGGCACAGTTCTATCGTTAATTCCGAAGATAGTTGCTATTGGTATCTTTGTGTATGAAGCATCTCCTATTGATATGATAATTGATAGTTGATATGATAATCTTCAATTTTTATAAACAAAGTGGCCAGGAAGGAACCTAATATCTGGTGTTGCAACGGCCAACTATTTTGTGCTCGTTGGATTTTTCTGAAACAAATTTTCTTAAAACTTCCTGAAATGTGAGTTCATCGAAGCCGAAAACAGTAATTTTTTGTATAATTCATTAAGTTACAAACAAGTGGAAACAATATTAGGATCTCAGTGTAGATACACGTCCCCTTGAAAATCAATGTCAGATAAAGGGTTACCGTTCATCAAATCTTTGAATGACTTGGTAGAAAAGAATAGGATTTCTCAAGAAGGCAACAATTTTCACACTGCTGTTCTTTATGATATCAAAGAGCAGTATCATAGAATTTTTATTATTTTGGCAGGTCAAAAATGACAATTTGATCGTATCATTATGGCTTCAATGGATCATTCCCAAGATGTCTCTCACTTTCTATAGTGAGCCATCGGTGCACAGTACATGCCCTATATATAAGATCCCAGTTGAACTTGAAGACCTCAGTTTTGCATTCGATTATCAGAGAGGTGACATACGAATGACGAGCAAGATCGGATCGATCAAGGCAAAGAACTACTGTCTACGGTGAGTTTGTAATGTTATATAGTCATGAATGATTGATGATACTGATCAATCTATTGGTTGCCTGATCGTTGATTATCTAACTGGCTCATTTTTAATTGATTAATTGATTGATCAATTGATTGATGTGTCGTTATATTATTATTATTGTTATAAATTTCTTTAAAAGTTGGTTAATAAATACAGTAGCTATACTAAAGCTAATCTAGGCCAACTAAAAATTACAATATACATAGATATACATAAATAAACGGTTAAAAGTAGTAAAATAGTAGATACAATAAATTTACAAAATTGAAATACCTTCAGTATAAAAACCATAAATCAAAGTTAAAATCAGGTAAAGCCTAAGTTTGGAACAAAAGTTTGACATAATCGACAGTGGCAGGTTTTTCCAGACCAAGATTTGATTTTTCTTTTAAATTCAGTAAATGATTGGTTGGTTTGTTGATCTATTGACTCTCATTGGCTGATTTGGCATTGTCTGATCTGCTTCCTTAACCATGGAGAACTTGATTGAAGTCCCCCTAACTTTCGCTCGTCGTCGTCATTTTGGTTGTTTTGTTGTTACTGTTGTCGTTGTTGTTGTTGTTGTTGTTGTGACTAATTAGTTGGGGGAGCAAAAACAAGAGACTTTTTGGAATGAGTCTACATCTTACCAAAGCGCAATGCATGCTATAGTTCCGCTTTTTGACTGGACTGATACCGCTTTACTGATCCCTCGCTGAAACAACAACAGCAACATCAGTTCAATGAGATGAGCGAAAGTTGGGGTTCTTAGAGTAATGATTTACATCTTACCCTTGCCAAAAATCCATAATAATGCGTACAGTTAAGTTTTCAAATTCAAATCCTGAAAGTAGTTCCTCGAGTAGCTCCATGGCTAGAACTTAGTCTAAGGGGTGCCGGCTTTTCCTTTCATGTCTCATCGAAACGCGGGAAACATGACAAGAACAGGGATCCCAATTTTTCCACGAGCTACCCATAGGTTTACATTTGATTTGGCGTACTAGAACATATATTATCAAAAGATATTGCTTTCATCTTTTAGCTTGTAGAAGTAGTAACCCAAGCAATGTGGCAGTTGAATAGAGTGCTGCAAAAGTTTAGAACCTTAGAATGCAATTCGGATGCAATACAGTAAATCAAGATCCAAGTTCGTACGTCTGTTTCAGTAACATTTTCATTTGCTTTCTCAATATGACATGGCCTTACCCCAAATCAAAGGATTTCCTGCTGAACGTAATTGCAAACTCTTCTGATTTATCCCTAGGGAGCAATCACAGGAATGGGAGACCGACAAATTTGGTGGCATCTTGCTATCATGTGAGGATATCCTAACCAACAAGATCGAGGCACTTTCATCAAAGCAGAATTCCACTTCAGGTTCATTCCTTACATTAACTTACACAAGGCAGCCTCTTTCAGAAGTCCATTCGAGATCCCGATACTCTTCTATCAGGTCAGAGGCTGTGCTTCCAGCAATGGAGCAAGATGTAGATGAGATTGCTCCAACAAGTGAGAGGCCAGTTAAACATGCTATCATCGAGGAAGGGGTCTTCCTTCAGAAGGTTAACATTTCAATGCAAAGTTTTGACATTATGCTTGCTTCAAGACCACTGTTAGAAGTTATAGAAAGTTTCATGGGCCTAGAAATTGTCAATTCCACTCCTGACACCAATGCACCTTTGGTTAAAGGTAGAAGTACGTTAGAATTGTCACCTGGGAAGCCCGTAGAGGCCATTTTCCAGCCGCTTCCAGTTCTTGAGCTGGAAAGCAAAGGATTGCGGATTTTAGTCCCCCACCAAGAAGCGCAGGCAAGCAGAACAGACAATCATGAACGATTTGAGAATGTTGCAATATATCGGCTACAATCAATAGTCATAAAGTCACAGCCAGATAACAGAATTATGTCAACAGTACTGAATAAAGATTGGTATCGATATTTACGAAAACATCAACGAGATCAAAGCAGACGAACTAAGACTTGGCATGTCCAATATCAAATTGATTTGAACGGGATGAGTTTTTGGAGTGGGCATTGGGATGGTCTCAATGCCAGTTGTAAAAAACGAGATGAAGAGCTAGCATTGATCGCAGATGGACAAAATCCTGCACTAGAATGGAATTATGAATTACCGTAAGTCTTCTGGGAATTGACTCTACAATTATTGAATAGTGTATTGACAAATGGAATCCTTTGCTGAAAGATGATCTCGACATAGCAAACCGTCAGATTGGACCCAAACAAGAATACAGTAAGAACCCGCAAAATAGAAACCACTTTAGAAGAAACCTCAGGCTGATTTTTTTGAGAAATGGTGCCCTCATATAAGAAATTTATCAGTCTGATTTAGGAAGGTTTCTTATTGGAGGATCCCAAGTATACTCATATCTAACAATCTTTGTTAAAATCAGGTGCCAAACATTTTGAAAGACGTCATCAAAAGCGTCTCAATCTACGTAAATACCTAGCATGTATGCTAAGGTTGAGTAAATTTCAAGCGAATGCTAGATAACAAGAAAATGCTGTTCGATAATGTTTGCTCTGGGTTTTCTTTGAAGCTTTAAATTGAAATAACTGAGAGGGTTTCTTAACCATGTGATAAGAAACCTTTCAGCCTGTTTCAAGATTAATGACCTTTTAATAGGAAACTAAACAGGCTGTTTAGAAAAAATTGGTTTCTATTTCGCGGGTTCTTAGTGTATAAACAGTATTTTTGTAAATATAATCAATTAAAGTAAGATAAATTGTATTTGGAACAGAGTATGATAATTTCACGAAATATCAGGCCAAGCTGTTATCAATTATTTTGTTATTCATTAATCAACGAGAAAGCCTCTTAAAGGAAAAATCCAATCCAGTGCATGTAAGGTTGTAAGCAAGCTTACCTATTGTTAAAGCAAGATTCCAATTCTTTTACCTGTTCACATCCCTAACTTAAGACGAATACTTTCACAGCTAATCGCAAGGATTTGGGAAAGAGGAAAATCGAATCTTAGATTTATCGGTGCATCCCACCTCTTTGCAGCTGCTCTGCTGTGGCATTTCTCTCATTGGTGTTGCCCTTCTTTCATTCTGTCAATGGACTACTGAAGATCTTTCTTTTCTCAGGACACGGAAAGACCCTTGCAAACTTACTCCGATACTTAATGATTTCAACTGCCGCTCAGTCATATCGCCTGCTATCACCATAATGTTAAAGGAATCAATGACGGTAGGTGAACTGTAATAATGTTCTACTGAAGTGTTCTAGTCTCTTGTACATTTTCTCACAACTACAAATCTGGTTCTTTTCACGATAATAGATGCTCTATCCTTCTTCAAGGTTTTATCATGGGTAGTTAGACACTGCTGGTGTGCTTCTATGGAGAAGCGCTGGATAATATGTATCTGCGGAGGAACTTTTCTATAGTACTGCGGAGGAGATATCGAAAGAACGAAAAAAAATCCCACGCAGATACATATTATCCAGCGCTCCTCCATAGAAGCACACCAGTAGTGTCTAACTACCCATGGTTTTATCCTTCAAACTATTTTCAACTATCTTGCAGAAAGTGGACATAAGTGCAACATCAATTGAAGTCAACTTCCCTAAGGAAATCATTGCTTATGGAAATCCTCATCAGGTGATCTTTTTTTATTATCTTCTTTGTCATTATGCAGCGCCAGCATTCTAATTCTTCCTCCTATCCGATCTCCCTCGTTCTACACTCATTTCCCAGCCACGGTAAGAGTTCACCTTGTCCACGAAGCAAATCTACTCACTACAGATGCTGATTACCGTTGCCTCTGTATGGTGTTTTAAGTCAATATTTCACAAATGTAACTATTTACTAGAAAGGAAGTACATTCATGTCGGTGCCAATTTGCGATCTGTAGGCAAGCTCAATTTTGTTTTTAGACATCTCCTTGCTTCGTGGCGAGTCAACTTAAAAATTTAAACTTTAAAATTAAAAAACTTTAAAAGATTTTGTTCAAACTTGTTCAAAGAGATTTTCCATGCCTTGTATTTTTACAGGAAAACCTTATGTTGCGATTTCTTATGAAATTTAAGTCCTGAATGGTAAAAGAAGTTTCTCATGGAAATTACCAAAAAGTCGAGTGATGTTCCGGAATAGAAATTCACTTTTGAAACCAAATCTTTAAATTTCCGAGTATGCATCAAAGCTAGGCTTTTCAAAAAGCAAAAATTGCCACAGATGCCGACCTATACTTTGCAGGGCTTTGCATTAATCTCTTAAATTGATTTGGTCCTCGGGGGAAATGCTCCAAACGAACTTTTCATGTCTGGGCAGCATATAACTCAGACAATACCTTTATAGGTCTGAAGCAATGGTCTTCTCTGTTTGAGTAAGAATTCAATTGATTATTTGTTTCTTGCAGGTAAATCTCTTAACGGATATTGCCAAAGAAGTTACTTTGTCGCTTCAAAATCTTGGATCGAAAGACACTGAGAAGAATATCTCTTCAGCTGGTCAAACTCTGAAGAGCCCAGACGCTGTCGACAGCGGAGTATCAAGTGCTCTGTCTCTCAGAGGCGCCTTGTCAAGCTTGAAAGATCCAGTTCAACCAAAACTCCAGCAGGCAAAGGCTAAAGGAGGTAATCTTGAAATGTTCTTAAGTGCGAAAAAGTTATCAGCCTCGCTTTACGTGATTGAAAAAGAGGCAGAGTTTGATTGCTACAACGACAGTGATGTTTACCGGCCAGTCTTCTACTTGGAGGTAATTCAGCCAACAGTGAACGCATTTTCAGTGGGACTGGAGAAATCTTTCGAAGTCGTCCTATACGATGTTTTGTTATCATTAGGTAGAGAAGACAGGAGATCGAACTCTCTTCCAGATGCTATTTTGTATGAAGACTCCGTGTTTAAAACAACAAAAGGAAGACGAAATGATAAAACAGGACTCTTTGCGTCAGCCCTGTCTTTAAAACTCATCGGAGAAGAATCCTTTAATGTAAATATTGATGTCGGTAGGCCGGTGAATTTAAATCTATCGTTAGGTACGTTTAGCAAGCTGGATCTGTTTACAACTCAACTTCAGAATGAAACACCGGAAAATGTCGTTGCTATGCAACAACAGAATGAGGATTCCACTCGGCCGAAAGCATTACCAATTGATGATATAGAAATTCACACGAACAGAGTCGTCGCTAAATTTTCAAGTTCAAACGATTCCAGCACGAATAGCTTAGTTGCTTCAATCAGATCATTGGAAGCATTAGTTCAGCTGAGGCATGACAGACCGAGAGAGACATTAGAAGCATCTTCATTCAGTTGTGAAGTTGATGGACTTCAAATATGTATCTCTGAGGATGAAAGGACATGTTGCCTGGTGTCCCCGTCTATATTTGAATTGAATGGGCAAGCAGAGTTTATGAAACATAGTGGGAATATTGGAAGCGACAGGTTAGTATACCAAAGGGGAATGTTTTATTCGATGCGTCTAGTTTTAGTAGAAGAAATGGGGAGTTTTGTAAACGTAGAAACTTGCTTTTACGTTTAGCCTTCGCCATTTCGCTTCATCAGAAATATCTGTTGCGATAGTATGGAGCTTGGTTATAGACCTAACAGAGGTTTTATAGGTAGCCCGTAAATCATTTCAGAGGTTACTGATCAAGCGAAAGCGAAACGTTAAGAAAGTTTCTATACTTTCAAAACTATTTCTCGAATTTATTTAGCTATCCGAATGGAACTCGTGATTTATTGTAGAAATGATGAATTTTGAAAACAAATACAACGCCAAAATTTTTGTGCGACAGGTTCAAAGGTGAAATCATTTTGTGGCAAGAAAAAGCACTAAAGTTAGCATCATTGACTTTACTTCTGACTTATGATACCAAGAGAATATGCTAAAATGATGAAAGCGTTCAAAACATTAACACAAATCAGAAAGAGAAGAAACGATTAAAAACTAATCTGTGAATATACCTTAGCAAAACTGAAGTATGAATAATGTAGTGCTTTTCCTCAATGATATGCATTACCTCGTAGAACCATGTTTTAGTGTAAGAAAATATCCGTAGAATTCATTTTACAAGAGTTCTACTAGTAGATACGCTTGATCTAGCTTTATACCCTTTGAGTTAACAAAAGTCAAGGCGTTTTGTCATTACTGTAAAGGTTAAATGTTAGCAAATTTCATCAAAGATTTTAGGCCTGTTTTTTGTACCCTGAGATGAAACTAAGGACAATATGATTCACATATGCACCGTTCAATATCGATTTAAATCCGATTGGAGAGCATGTGTAGATTCTTAGGCCTAATTGCTAGCATGTATCTACGCTTGTTTTCAACGAGAAATTGTTCATATCTTACTGGCAGTACCTTTCATTTTTCCGTGGCATTCATTGTCTTCACAGCGCGACCCTTTTCCCTTACTATTGGCCTGAATTGTGCCTTGGTGGACTGTTTTCTCTCACAGTATTTCCTGAATAAACCAATCTGGCAGTTTTCCTTCGCAGTTTTCTCTTGTTTTCAATGGAACTGTGCATTTCATATTGCTTTTGCTGAAACAATATTATAAAATCATAAGTTGGACGTGATATGACCACTTTTAGCCAACTACATTTTGATTTCTGAGTTATCTACAACATAAGAATCACTTTTAGCATGGAGCATTGCGGATGCCTTTATTTTTAACAAAATGCTTATTCGATACTACTACCTTCATTTCTAATTGAGGCCACTACCTTAACTGCGAATGCAGCGACCCACCTCTCCCGAGGAGTGAGCGAGCGAGAGAAAAACAGTAGCCTCGAATGAAAATCAAGGTATTTGCATCGAATAAACATTTCGTTCATAATAAAAGGCGTCTGCAATGCTCCATGCTTTTAGCAATTCTGATGAATAGCTACGCTACAGGCTTGCAAACAATTCAACTTTTAACCTCAATTGGTAGAACAGAACTCTTGCTTTGATTTTTCTTCTGACATTGGTTACTCCAAAGACATCAGTTTACACGATACAGCAGCCTTGCAAATTGACTTGATAATGGTTATTGTCTTACAGCGGATTACCACGCCTTACCCTGCTCATCAAGAGCGGACTCGTCAGATTGCGATTTGGCCAGTGTCATTTGAAATACTTGACTGGATTCCTAGCGTCTTTGTCTTCAAACGAAATTAAGAAGAAACACTCAGATGATGGCAAATCCGACAGTCACAACAACGAAAACCAAAAGCAGGATTCAACCTCGCCGATTTATGTAGAAGAGAGCAAAGATGACTTGCAGACTGGTTTGTTTGAATATGTTACTCAAGACGGTAAGTAACTAATGCCTTATTTAGGCAACTCGAATTATGCATTTAAAGTTACTTACGAAATTTTTGAGCCAGTTTTCAAATTTTGATTTTACATATGTGTGCCGGTTGCGTTCACCCACGTTTAAGTAAAGTGATCAAATCTCTTGATAAAACATCCTTGATTTCATTAAAGGCCCACTGTTGTGGCTGTGATTGGCTAGTTTTTAGGATGAAATCATTAACAAAAGATCTCGTTTGAATAATTATCATGCTTTCATGCTCTTAGATCATGCTTTCTCTTAGGGAGTTGCTATCCTGGGGGGGGGGTACATAACATGTTGAAGGTACGGGTATGTGCCACCCATATGGGTGGGTTTTTGGGCCCAAAATTCTCTAAACAAGGGTCCTTTTTCGGCAAGTTTTCCATAAACTAGGGTGGGATTTCGCTGAAAATTCGCAAAAAATGGTTAAAATGGGCAATTTTCCGCGAAAATTCATCATAAATGTGGGTACCAAAGCAAATTTCGTTAATTAGAAGAGAGTAGCTTTCTGAACTACGGGCGGCAGACCACCTTCCATCCACAAGTCATGTATCCCCCCCCCCTGGGGTCGCTATTATCTCCATGAACTTCGATGTACAGTGTAATTACTGAAGCTTGCCTAATTCTGTTCTTTACAGTGTTTTTGACCCAATTACCGCAATGACTGTGACTTATGCCATGAATGCGAAAGTATTAGGGGTACCAAAACTTTGGTTTTTAAGTTATTCTGTCATTACTGTGGAGGTTAAATGTTAGCAAATTTGATCAATTATTTTAAACCTGTCTTTTGTATCCGGAGATGAAACTAAGGACAATATGAATCACATATGCACAGTTCAATATCGATTTAGACCCGATTGGAGCTCATGTGTAGATTCTTAGGCCTAAATGCTAGCATGTATCTACGCTTGTTTTCTACGAGAAATTGTTTATATCTTACTGGCAGTACCTTTCAACTTTCCGTGGCATTTGTTTTCTACACAGCGTGACCCTTGTCCCCTTCTATTGGGCTAATGTTAAAAAATAGTAAAACTGTTTAAGAATATGAATACATGACTTCTAAATGGGTGAAACAATGGCCACGATTTGATGCAATTCGACATTTTTTGCACCATCCATGATTGCTTGCTATTTTCAACTAGACAGAGTAAACCAGTTTCATTCGCTTTTAGGTAACTCACCGCATCCGACAGCCAACAAGATACTGTTCTCTGAGCATGATGAAGAGCGACCTCCTTCGATGACATGGCGCTATCCGATGCCTCGATTTTTGACAAAAGTAATAATAATGCCGCTACCATTTCATGTGGATGAGGTCATGATGGAGGATGAACTAGCAGAGGTATCCTTTGACAACATTCAGCAATTTTCCACAAAACTGTAACTCTTGAAGGCGTTTTGAGCAGTGGTGTAATCCTCCGACTTAGCAGCCTGAACAGTCAGGCGGACAGAGTTCGATCCCCGGTAGAGCCCACCATGCTTGGCGCTAAAAATCGCAACGCTACTGCACCTTTATTCCATGTTTTCCTATTACCGGGCGTCCCAAAAAATGTACACGGAGTTGGTTGACTCCAACGCTGTAAATTGAGCTTCAATCGATGTCTAATCACTCTGAAAATGTTCCTCGATAGTTAGCTTGAACATAGATACCTCGTTTGTTGGTATTAGATAGTACTTTGAGAGCAGATATATTAATCTTGAAAGCTCAAATTTGCCTCTTCCTGCAGACCAGAGTTTTAGCCTTTTGGCCTAAGAAATTTTTTAAAGCACAGCGTATAAATCAACGATAGCCTTGATAAAATTTGAAAACTATTAGCTTCGATGTGCTTGAGGAATTTAAGCTCTTGTTTGCAAGTGGACGCAAATTTGAGCTTTCAAGATTGATATTTCTGCTCTCGAAGCACCAATACCAACAAACGAGGTATCTATGTTCAAGTTAACTATCGAGGAACATTTTGAGAGTGATTAGCCATTGATCAAAGCTAAATTCACATTGCTGGAGTCAACCAAATTTGTATACATTTTTTGGGACACCCGGTAAGTGCCGTTGTTATTTGCTAGGCCAAGGCCCTTTCCAACTGAGTATGAATATAGAGCGGTAGCTTGCGGCTTGCAATGTATGATCACGCAACAGGGGCGATGCTGTTCCAATCAAATTTGTAAAATTTTCATTACAGATACCATGTGTTATCCGGTATTGGGATCAGATTGAGCAAGATTACGTCACATATCGACACTTCTTCCTTTCACAAAGCACAACAGAAACACTTTCATTTCCAGACCCATGTCAGGATTCATCAGAGACTTGTCAGGTAGCAGCTGAAGAATGGCAGGTTGTTGTTGACGTTGCTATTGAATCTGAAAGTGAGGGAAAAGGGTAAGAGAATTTGTATAAGTCCTTTTAAACCTTCGCCACAATATGAAAACTTCTTGCAGGCTAAGGGTAGTGGTTGAATTGCTCAGGCAGCAAGATATACATCAGAAATTATAGTGTTGCTTTCAATGGGCTTCAATACCAAGTGATGCGCCTCGAACGTCTTGAGAACAAACGCACACCTACGTGAAGCTTCCATGACAATTGCTCGTCCATTCTGTACTGTTATCATTTCAATTGTTTCTTGCTTCTTATAAACATGCTCTGAAAGAGGGAAGATTGGTGCCAAATTACTGGGCCCAGGGCTTCTATATTGAGCATTCGGAAAAGGGGCAACAGGCAATTGAAACGATCATGGTACTAAATAGAAGAGCAATTGTCATGAAAGCTTCACATAACTGTGCTCTTGCTTTTAGGTTGTTTGAAGTGTAGTGGTGAATGTTAAAATGTAACTTTGCCTTATCCCGCGGCTACTTCACTATCTATTCATACGGGGATGTGTGCCAGTTTTGGGGTGCTTGTTGACATGATAATTTTGGGAATGATATGTACTTTTTGTAGAAATATTCTGGGATTGGGGTCTAATATTTACAAAAAATACTGGGAATGCTCAGATTTGAGAGAAACAACAATTTTACAATTGTTTTGTTGTGAAAAAACTTGTCGGAATCCCCATCGGTATTCTGGGATTGGTTCTCAAAGTTCCGCCTATATTTTGGACTGGGTCCTAACAGAGATTCTTGCAGTGCACACCTCCATATGATCCAGCAGTGCAGTGCCTTATATATCCTGCTGCCTGATAATGCCACCTGTACCCTAGCGCCGGTTACTTTCAAATTGATGAAGATTGTAAATCTCTCACGTTACGATTTATGTTCAAGATTAAGGATCACGTGAGAGATCTTACCAGGCATGAGTCACAATCACCGGCTTTCCAAGGCTATGCTATTCCAGCTGAGCTATGGAGGCAGGGAGATACCACAGATTCAATGGGGGTGCGTCTATCGTAAATGTATGTGGGGATGTGCGTGTCAACTGTATTTTATTTTGCAAATTTAGTCCATGCAACGATATCACTTTTCTGCAATGTTTATTTTCAACATGGGTATTAAAGTGAATCGATATAGCTGTATCGACTAGTCACTATAAATAGGCTAAAGAAGCACCCACATACCCATTGTTTCTTTAGCTACACAAAGCATAGGTTCCAAATCTTTAAAAATGCTGGTGTAAAATTTAGTTACTTATTTCTTTGAACTGAATGACTTCAAAGAAACTTCAGCTATTTCTCAATAATTCTACCGTTGGACTTTTCTAAAATCTTCAATATTTTCAAAATTAGAGTGTTTTTTACTTTTTCAAGAATTCAAGAAAAATTTTCAAAAAAACTTAAAACCATCGTAATTTCTAAACTGTTTGAAACAACATGAAATAATTTCGAAGAAAACCATAGTTTATGGATATCTACAATATGGTATCAAGCAAAAGTCTGTCACTTTTCTGGTTTATGATTTAGAAATTTGATGACGTCACACCCTCAAATGAGTTGAAATGTAACATGCGCTGAAATTTCGAAAAATATTCAGAACTTCTGAAATGTCCAACGGTAGAATTAAAGACAAGTAACTAAAGTTTGTTTCAAGCCATTCAAACAGAAGAAATAGGTCACAGAATTTTACAGCCACCTTTTTGCGCGGAGTTAAAGATTTGGAAGCTATGCTGCTACACAATGAAACGACACGTGTCAAAGTTTCAAAGTTACCAAATACAATAGACTATATTGTTAACTGGGCCCGGGCCAGCTTTTAACTATGTCAAATCCATCTAACATTACAAATATTCTACTTCAACGTTACAATTTAAAACATTCAGTACATGTTATCATAACAGGAATCCAACTATAACTTTTAAAGATTGGTCAATGCCATTTTTTTTGCAAAATGATCGAGGCAAGGGCGTCACACATTTGCCGTAAATATGTCTAATCAATGTCTTGTGGCTTTTAGAACTCCTCGTTGTAAATTATAATGTGGACTATGTATGTGTAATGGAAATTCGTTTAGTGTATCTTCGTATTACGATGAATTATATGAAGACGGTTTCAATTTTAATGATGCTCGTTTTCAGCCAATCTGATGAAATACCAGAAGATATTCTCAAACATGTGACCTCAGTTTACAAGACTCCAGTCTCTGCAACATCATTAGCTGCTTGCTTAAAAGTTGATTCATGCTACATACCTGAGAAGATTCCTTACTTGATTTGTACTGCTGCTATTGGATGCGTGCAAGTCACTTTGGTCAATAACTTTGATACGTCAGAAAATGGTAAGGCTAGGTATATATCGACACATTCTAACCATTTAAATGAAATATGTGAGTCGCGTAATTTCCTTACGGGCAGGCTTGGGAAAAGTATTTTAATCTCTGGGACCAAAAAAGAACTTTAGCAAATTTTCTATGACAGGCAGGTGCTCTAAAACAATTCATTTTTTGACACGTCATGTTAAAAATACGCCGGACAGCTTTTGAAGATTCGTTATTAATCTTCAATTTCAATTGTAAATCATATATAGCGAATTTCGTTGATTTTTCGGCCGACTTCTTCCCAACTTTATTTTTAGTGTGGATGCATCCGAAATTGATCAAAAATCAATCCATGTTTCTAAAGACTTAGTTTGAAATGTCAAGAGGCAATCCAGGATTTTTTTGCCCAAATAAAATCATCAATTCTCCGTTCTTTCTCGCTCTTCTTTGTTTCTGCAGACCGAAAAAATTTCTAGGACCATTTTTCCAGGCCTCCTTACAGAAAGATGCCATTTAAATTGAAGTAGAAAGTCTGGATATATGAGGGCTTGAAGAAAACACCTAAAACATTAAAAAGCCCTGAAAGTGTCACCCACAACAATTTTAATTTTCTGCAGAGGAATACAATAAAAACCCGCATAAAGGTTCTATGGGTTTTATTTTACTAAACACCCGCATAAAGGCTACGGTGTGATGTAGTTTAAAGGATGCCATGCCATTCCAACATTTGCATAGTTTTCTGTTAATTTCTTTTGTGTCAAGTGACGCGTTTCTTGATGAATTTATCAGCCATTATCACTTTTTAAGGTTTTAGCCAGTAGATGACAACTATCATTTTCATTTCAGTTCAATCCCGAATATTTGCTCCATTCTTTTTGGATCCGTTTACATACCCGTTTGAACAAGGGGCTTGCTTGCTTGAAGTCAGAGATATGACATTTAAAGGCTCACTAAATGGAGGGAATTCTGCAGCCCAATCAATCTACATGGAATTTGATGCTTCTCTCGATGTCATGAATTACAATGACCTGACTTGGAGGAATTTTGTAGCGGTGACGAATGTTGTCTTTGATATATCTTTGAAATTGGTAAGCAACTTTATTCATTTTTTTCAACTATTCTTTCATCGTAAAATTGTACAATCTTCTTTCTCGCGTACCAGAGAAGCTTAATGGACACATCCGGGACTTGTAAAATTGATGCTAGAAAACAAACTTACCAGCTGCTGCCTTGAACTATCAACTTTTTTCCACATTTGTAGCGAGCAGAAAAGCTAAAAATACCCCATTCAAATCGAAGTTGCACACAATGTCAACAAAGGGTAGCCTAAGAATGAGATTTTTATCTTGCTAAGAAATAATGCTGAGTTATTTCTTTAGCCTATTTACCATTGCACACTTGCTTTAACAGCTGTAAATTCCTTAAACATTCTGCGAATTTAGGACAATGTCGTCGCCATTAGTCGCCAAATTTTTTCCATGAGCATGCGATAAAGAGGCTAGCTACTATTCATAGGCAAGAAAACAATAGAGCAGTCTCGTTTGCATTTAAGTGACATCAGAGAGCATTGATTCTTTGCGCTGATGATGTCACTATGCTCTGGTCGCTTATTTGAATACTCAATTTCACAGAGAAAAGATGAACGATGGTGGGAAAAAGGACGCCACACCATCTATAACAGTATGATCTCTTATTTTATCGTCGATCATACCAATCCTGGAGTTGATCTTAAGTGTCTGCTAACAAGGGCAGATTTTGTAATACAATAGCAACAGTTGCATTTGATTGAAGACTCAATTCAAAGCGATTAGCGACAGCACACAAATAAACTTCTCTCAACTAGTAATTCAAAACAAACAAGACCGTAAAAGTTTCCCCAAAACTTACAGGGCAAACTCTCGCTTTTGTGCAAGCGAATGGTGGTTTTGAAGAGAAGGTGTGTGCTTATAACGAAAGAAGAAGGGTAACTCTAAAGTTCTGTCTCCCGCCCGCTTACACTCAACTGCACGGCCATTCCAAGATTTGGCACCTCTAAACGACAAACATTTCCGTCCATGTCTGGAGTTTTTCTTTGGTAAACTGAGGTCAGTTGCTGTATATCTAAGATTCCTAGAGCTTAGCTGAGATGTTTTTGTGAAAAGATTACAATCCCACAGAATGTTGAAATCATTGTTCTCCCTGACTGCAACTGGCTCATGTTCGTACCAGTTACATGTTTGTTAGCAGACAAAATCACATTGTTCTACCTATTACAATTTAAGAATTAGGTAGGGAGGTTATTTAGCTCCTCCCTCCTATTAAAATGGGA